>ONZK01003387.1:68560-102742 GCA_900322385.1 Pharnaceum exiguum
TTCATTCAAGAATAAGGGGCAGCATGGTCAATTTGTCCAAAAATACGGTCCATTTAAGGAAACCAGAATAACTTTTTGACTCAGCCCAAAATAGAAGACCGGAACGACTTTTTGAATCAGAGGGAGTAGTTTACTACTCACTATAGCTACGTACTTGTTTCCGCAGTCGGCTAACAAGTAGACAATAATCAGAGCACCGTCACACAGAGACAGAGTTCATATCAATACAAACTAGAGATTAGTCGACAACTCTATACAACTTCAGGACACCAAAACAGAGGGCAATCAGAGTGAGAGACGTTAATAAGTCCTAGCAACATAGCTCAATAAGAATAGCTCTCGGAATCAGACACACTGGCCACAACCAACACAACCCAAACAACAAGCCGACCTTTTTATAACACCAGTAAGAACAAGAAATAACGAACCCAATCAGAAAAAGGAGCCGCAGCAGCTGCAGTGCATCAGAATACAATAACAATAACAACTCAGAGAAACAAGATTCAGCAGCACAATGTACAACAACAAGCCATCTAGCCGAGAACAACAACTACACCGAGCATCAACTCAAAGGAGCTAGCGACACCACACTGACAGTAGCCAAAAACAGAAGGCGCAAGTGTAAGTACAACATTTTGTACTAGGAGTTATACAAAATACTAATGATGATTAAGCCACTTATTGGAATTTATTTAACATTATTATAGGTGTCAACGAGCCTTGAAGACTTGAGAGGATTGGCCCACCGGCTCATTATTGATAGTTTATCCCGATTAATTATAGTTAGCCCACGGCCTACTTTTAATTAATTAGCCCATAAATCCCTTTAATTATGCCCACAAAATAAGCCCAATCCATTAACTTTTCCTCACTTAAAATATTAATTTATTAATATTACTTGGAATAAGTAACTTCTTCTTTTCAAAGGATTTCGGAATATTTATTAGAGAAAATTGTACAAAACTACCTTATAAAAAGTGTGTTTGTAAGGAACTACCTTATAACATTTTTTTTGTACAGAACTACCTTATATCATGGTCAACTTGGTCAAGTAGTACCAAATAACCTGAAATACCGAAAATACCCTTAATGAAGTCATGTGAGGGGCACATGTTTATATTGGCACACCATTTCATAACCCCAACTAATTAACAATTTTTTTTCCCTGTCGAACTCACTCCCCTGTATAATTTTTTTTAGTCACTCATTTACTCCCCCCCAAACCACCTCTCTGCCATCTTCATTTACCCAGCCAAAAGAATTGTTCCTTTTCCTTTTACCTTCTTTTCATCTGACAGTACTAGTCCATCATCAAGTGATATCACCAATCATCAAGGGGAGAACGAACAATCGAGATCTTTCCTTGTCACCATAAGGTACACTTCTTGCATCTTTTCTGTCGCTCCCTCGCTCTCTTTATTTTACTGTCATAAAAGGATGGTGCACCAATTATTCATTGATTCCATTTTGACTACTAACAATAACAATGGTCCTAAAGTAGTAACAAATAGCTAAAAGATTATGTCGAATATTAAACTAATGAGGCCCCTATTTTTATTTTTTCCTCAAAGAATGAACCCTAATTTTTTTTATTATGCTGAATATTAAACTTGTTAGTCGAATTTGTGATAGATTGGTATGTGTTGCTGATTTTTTTTATTACTCGTAATTGATGGGTAGTAATATTAAATTTCGAGTTGGTTTAAAAAGAAAAAATCAGACTGTCATTTACATTAGTCCAATTTAATTGTAAATGAAAATTTATTAGTATTTGTTTGTAGTGACAGGGAGATGGTACCAAAGAAGCCACCAAATAAAACTACTTGTGTGTTTCAAGAGCCTGTGTCGAGTGAATTTGCCTTAAGGGTTGAGTATGGAAGGGAATCAGTGTACTTTAAAGAAGGTTGTGATGAGGATAGATTCTGCTATTGGGATTTAGTGGACTGTGCAAAAGAAGACCTTGGTTTAAATCCTGAAACTGTGGATTTTTGGTTTGAAAACAAAGGCTTGAATGGTTGAAAGAGAATTTTAAATGATGATGACATAAGAGAATTTTTGGCCACTAGAGGTGATGCTTCAATTCTCATTGTGTACTTAACAGAAAAACCCCCCAAAGCTAGTCCCACTACCATTGTCTAGTGTAAAAACAACTAGAAACAAACCTAGCCCTTTTCACTTCCCACACACCTCTAATTCTACCACATCCACATCAAAAAACCCACCCATTTAGACACTACTACAACTCAAGTGTCTCAAAAACAAAATCCCATAGAACAAGAGCATTTGGAAGAAGCTACAGAAGAGGGACACACAAGTGATACTGATGAGGGAGAGTTTGATGATGAAGAATGTCACAGTGACTCTACAACAGATTCTGAGAAAGAAGATTTTGATGTAGGCAAAGATGAAGGTATATTTGATGACCAAAGGGCTGATGGTGATTTGTTTGCAGAGAGTGTGGGGGGAACTATATTTGATGGTTTAAAGAGGAGTTTGGGTAGGTTGGTCGTGTACGCCCCTCGTGATGTGAATGATGATGTGACAGAGATAAATTTTGCACGTGAAGATGGAGGTGAGGATGTTGTATTAGGGAATGATCCTGACTTGGTAGGGGACTCAAATGACCTTAGGAGTTTAGGTGGTTATGATGAAGAAGAAGATCCAAGCCCTGTCTTCAATCCAGCCACAGATCTGAGTAGGCCAATTAAGTTGAGACTTGGTTTGAAGTTTCCCACAGTTGATGTGTTCAGAAAGGCCTTGAGGCACCATGCCATAGAAAATAACTTTGACTACTACTACTTACACACTGGGAAAAAAAGGGTGACAACATATTGTAATTTTAGATGTGATTGCCCTTGGAAGAAGGGAAAGAGAGTGAAGTGCATTTGTAACAAGCCAAATAAGTGTCTGTTTAAGGTGCATGCCAAGAAGATGAAGAATGAAGAAACCTTTCATATTAAGAGCTTGATGTTAGCTCACAAATGTCCCAAACAACAGTTTAACACAAAGGTGTCTTCTAAATATTTGGTAAAGAGGTTTCTTGATAGATTCAAGGAGGATTCTCAAATCAGAATTAAAAAGTTTATGGCTTATGTTTTTAAAAAGCTTGGTGTGAAGTGTGGTTATTACATGTGCTATTATGCTAGAGTGTTAGCTCTTTTGATGATTCACGGTGATGCCAAGGATCAATATGCTGCTGTGTGGAATTATGTGGGTGTTATTATAAAGTATAACCCGGGTAGTTCTGCATTTGTCAAAGTTTCTGTTGAAAAGCCCATTGTTTTTGAAAGAATGTAAATATGCTTACAAGGGTGTAAAGAAGGCTTTTTATCTGGTTGTAGACCCATTATTGGTGTAGATGGGATTCATTTGAGAGGATGTTTCTATGGGCAATGCTTGACAGCTGTAGCGAAAGATGGAAATAACAACATTTATCCCCTGGCATGGGCTGTTGTTGAAATTGAGAATAAGCACACATGGGAATGGTTGTTGGCAAATCTTATCAAAGAAATTGGACTAGGTGAAGAGCACGGCGGATGGACATTCATGTCAGATCGGCAGAAGGTAGTGTTCTGAATATTTAAACACTTTGTGCAAGTCTAATATTGTTTCATAAAAAAGTTATTTGCTTACTTATCTATGTGCACCTATTGTTATAGGGTCTACTGGATGCTGCTAAGAGAATTGGTATTGGTGCTTTTCAAGGAAAACTTATGCCATCAGTCACCAAGTTTCTAATGCTGCTTTCGAAAATAAGACTAAGTGTCAAGTGCTCCAGTCTGATCTTGATGAATATGAAGTGTTGGATGATGGAGCATAATATGTCGTGAATTTAAGGAATAGTACTTGTGACTATTTCAAATGGCAGTTGAGTGGGTTACCATGTTGTCATGCTGTTGCTAGTATGTATGATTTTAGAGCTAAACCGGAGGACTATGTGCACGAGTATTATAGTGCAAGAATGTACAAAAGAGCCTACACTCCTGTAATACATGCAATACCGGGGCACACTATATAGGATGAAACTGACTATGAGAAGTCAGGACCACCAATTTATAAGAAGCAACCCGGCAGACCTAAGAAAAATGACAGGAGAAAGGAGGTCGATGAGCAGCCAGAGAAAAGAAAGAAAAAGGTCTTTGTGAAGCGTCCAAAGAAGAAAAACAAGTGTAGCAACTGTCTCCAGTTAGGCCACAACAAAAGGAAATGCAAAAATCCAACAATTGAACAACCTTTGCCCAAACCACGTGGTGGGAGGCCACCAACGCAAAGTGGAGATGGATTTTTTTTTGAGAAGAAACAAGCCCAAACATGCAGTGCCAATGAATGAGGTATGATTTTTGAATCATCCAAACATGAAGCTTTATTATTGTCAACATACTGGTAATTGCTAGCACTATTATTTGCATGATACTGTTTTTTTTTTGTCATTGTATTTCAGGAAGCTTGTGAAAACATTTCCCTTGGTGGTAGTGAGTAAGTCAGCTAGGTAATGAGCTCTCCTCCAGCTACAGACATTGACGCAAGTTCTCAAGTAGCAGGAGTTACCTTTTTAGAGACGGAAATACCAATTTCTGATGCCATGGATGTGCCTTCTAGTTCCACCAACAAGAAAAGAAAGAGAGCGTATCATCAATGGGACATTGCACAATGGAAGCCTTAATCTGTACTTTAATGAACTTTAGCTTTGTGTGAGCTTTTTACATCGTAGACAACATTGGTTTATGGTTTTTGGACATGGTTTATGTCACTTAATTTCACCAGGGTTGTTGGTGAAAATTTTGGATTTCAATGAAGTTTGTGTCTTTTGGCTGCGTATTAGCATTTGTTCCATTGGTTTCTTTTGTTACATTGAAAATCACTTGCTGATTTATTCGGATGATTTATTTGGATGGAGAAAAATGGAAGCAGTAGAGAAAGCTTGCTAGCTTCGAGTTTCAGACTCGGGTTTTTCGTGACTTTAGTTGCAATGTTTTTAGAAGAAATGCCATCAAATTGGCCAGAATTATTGCAGATTTTTATGAGAGGAAGCAAGTCGTCAATATACATGTATCAATCTTTCTTTATTTCTACGTATTGATTCTCATTGGTGGATGCATTTTTGTGCCCTGATCATGAATCCTCATGTTAAATCGACAAAAAACCATGAGACAATATTGAACATAGATGTGTACCTGCGCCTATGCAATAAGGCCAATTTCATTCAACAAGAAAGTGCTCAAGTAAGCCGCAGCAATAGACGTTTCCACATCAAGCAGTAGATATGAAGTTATACAATTCTCAAAGCTCAAAATCCAACAAAGCTACAGAATACATCTACCAAGGTTACAAACCACGAAATTGCCAGCCAAACTACTCTAAGCCAAAGGACCTACCTGTCTAACTAACAACCACTATGCAAAACATTAGAAAAAGGAGAACAACAACAATCTTTAAGAACATCACAACTAAAGTAACCTTCTTCTCTAGTCCCTTCACAGTGTCAACCAATTCCAGTTTCTTTTTTTTTTTCCTTTGTCCTTTTCAGTTGTGTGGACAAACTTGAACTCTGATTTCAAGCTCCTGTTCTCATTTTCAAGATCACTTACTTGCAATTTCAACACCCCAACTTGATCACCATTGATCGGCAACGACAAAGATTCATACCATTGAACAAAAAAAACGAATGATGGTCAACTTGGTACGCCGCAGTGATGGAGTATTACTATTAGAGTGTATATGAGCATTTCAGATATTCGGGGAAGTATATGAACACATTAGGGGATGTTGGGGAAAGTCACAAGTATATGAACATTTATACCTGGGAAGTTAATTGAATTGGGGGGATGAGAGAGATGGGTAGGAGAAGTCGATTTAATTTGGGGGAAATGAATCTGAGATGTGGACTGAATTTTTATTTTTTGCTGGGTGTAGATGTCGACTTAACTAGGAGAAGAAGAATAAAACTTTGGTGTAGCAATATCAATCATGTGCCCCTCACATGACTTCATTAAGGGTATTTTTCGGTATTTCAGGTTATTTGGTACTACTTGACCAAGTTGACCATGATATAAGGTAGTTCTGTACAAAATTTTTTTATAAGGTAGTTCCTTACAAAACACACTTTAAGGTAGTTTTGTACAATTTTCTCTATTTATTAAGACCCAAATAGGAAAATAGTCCTTTCATATACCCACGCGGATATATAGTGTATACCCACATGGGTATACAAAAAGGAAATATGAACCTTCCCGAAGTCTTCATTGGGCGGCATGCGCCAAGCTTGGGCGACATGTGCCGGGGACTAGGCCGTTCATTCTACCAAACAGAAGCATGTGTCGGCCAAAAGTCAGGCCACCCTGCAGGGCGCCGGGAACGGCGGCATGCGCCAGGCTCTAGCGCCATGCGCCAGGCCCTGTTCCCACGCGTAAATCTATTTTCGTACCGAATTTCCACAATGTTTTCAATATTTACCCTAATATTCTTCTAAATTCTGGAATTCATCCATCCTTCACTATAAATACCCCCTCATTACACCCTCTTTCCAACAGAATATTACCCTAGCATTACCATGCCAAAATCACTCCACACTACATAAAAATTCTATAACCCTAATCTTTCTTAGTCAAAACCTTCAAACTCCTAAGCAAATAAAACACTTTAAACACACATTTTAATCAACCTTCAAGCATCATTCTACAAATCACGTCCAAAGGAGCACGAAGACAAGACCAAGAAGACCCTTTTCTCAAGTCCTCAAGTCGAGGCACTATCCTCTAATAGTCTTAAATAGACTCCAATAAGGTAAAAGCAAGCTGAAGGCCTTTTACTTAAACTTCTCCTCTTCTTCTCCTATTTTCCTTTAAATACCGTATTATCCATACAAATTTCTCTCTTGAAATCTACTAACTCGTGTATTAGTGTGAAAGGTATCTTATAAGGCTTTTGCAAGGTAATTATCAAACTAGCAAGATGTGATTACTAAAGGACTAACAGTTTTTTCTTCTTGTAAATATCTGCATATTTTACATTCTTGTATTAATCACCATAATTGCATGTAACTTGACATAATCGAAGTGAACACTTAAACATCAAAACCGAATTACTTGCTTAAATTGGAATTGAACTTGCATGTTAATAACTTGGCTAAATCTTTAATATTTGCATATAATATCACATAAATATAGATAAATTTATTAGGTTGTTAATCCTACAATTTAAGTGGTTTTGAGCATAAGAACGTTAATTATTTGAAAGTAGAGGTAAAACTTCACCCCCGAATCCGAACGAATCTCTGGTTGTAAGACCAAGTCACTAGCGTGTCCATGCGTAAACCCTATATCATTGCCAAGTCCCTTCGGTTGTCCCTTCGGACTGTCACTTACGGTAAATGGCATGAATAAGTATTATATATAGGTTTTCCAATTATTTTCCTATTTAAAAATAGTTGGTGGCGGCTCCGTTCATTAGCATCCGCATTTCAACACTCAACGGGTAGGGAAACGGGTTTACCGAAGATGGAAATATCTGGTAGGGAAACGAGGGTGATTCCTCTCCCAAAATTATTCCTAGGGCCCATGTACCTACAACTAGACAAAATTTAACAGAGTAGCAAGGAATTAGAGTACAATCGATAATAGCTTGCAATAAGTTTCATAACGTTAGCTCATATACATCAGCAGCAAAAACATCAATTACCACAATAAGAAAGCTACACCATCCAATGCAAAACAAATGCCATGCCAAACAACAAGCCACAACTACACAAGAGGAGGTGTTATGATGAAATTCGCGTCAATGAGCATTTATTGAATTTTAAGGGCTACAACGATTTTACCGAGCTGATGATCTCGGGCTGCATACTAACATTAACTAAGAATGCATATAAATAAGCCAACAACTAGGTTTTCCAAATTGGGAAATACATTTGAAAGTAGAATTGTCTTACGATAGATGGTGTCGGTAGGGCGTGCAAACGAAGAAGGAAAATTAACCCCAAATTGGGAAGGCCCCTACAAGATTGTCGGTGAATTTCGTACATGAACCTACAAGCTTGAAGAAAAGAACGGGAAAGAAATTCCACGCACTTGGAACGTGGATAATCTGAGAAGGTATTATTGTTAGGTTTTTTCCTAACACTTATCGTAGATTGCAACTCCGAACAAAATTTTGCTCGGCAAAATAGTTGCTGTTTAGATTTAAAAAGCCCATTCACAGGCATTGTCTTAGTTTACAACTACAAGCCTTATGTGTTGGAAAACCTAGTTGTTAGCTTATTTATATGCATTCCTAGTTAATGTTAGTATGCAACCCGAGATCATCAGCTCGGCAAAATCGTTGTAGCCCTTAAAATTCAATAAATGCTCATTGACGCGAATTTCATCATAACACTTTGCAACTCGAATTTTATCCCCGCACTTTGTTTCTTTTTTATCATAAAAGTTTAAAGGAAATCCTCGAGTCATTCTGACCACAATCTGCGAAACAAGTTTTTACTTTGTCTAAGCAGAACCTTGACGTTGCTGAGCAGAATTCGCGTAGCTGAGCAGAATTCACGTTGCTGAGCAAACCCTTAAGTTGTTGTGCGAAATTTAGCGAGGCCGAGAAGAATTATGCGTTTCCTAACGAAATTTAGCGAGGACGAGCAGAATTGTGCGCTGCCGAGCGAAATTTAGCGAGGCCGAGCAGAACTGTGAGTCGCCGAGCGAAATTTAGCGTATCAAACAAAATTTTCTCGTTCCTAAATAGAGGTATACTATTTTCTCGATTCCTAGCACGTTCGGTGGTTTCTTACTTTTGAATAAGATTATGGGGCAATGAGTATACAACGAATATATGTCATTGACTTGTAAATTTTACGCAAAAGTAAGCATAGCCTAAATGCTTAATCGAGAGAAAAGTTAAAGTTTGCTAGACACTTAGCAATTCAGTACAAGGTTAAGTAAATAAGTCCCAACAAAAGTCCCTCGCAGTACAAGTAACTATTTAGCGCTATGGTCTTTAACACTTGAATGTGGACATCGTCATTTGGTAAATTTACATTTACCTCGCTTCATTAGCCAACTCCTCGCCATCCTCCGAAACATCATCACCAAGATCAGATTGTGCTATCAACTTCGCAATTTCATCAGGAGAGATAATGCCCTCGAGGGTTTGAATTTTCAGTTCCATTTCAAACTTATCTACAAATTTTTCTTCAAAGAGAGCAAGATAAGTAGACTTAGCGTGACCGAATTTCTACTAGGCGCTCCAAGGTAGAAATTTTCTCTTTTTGCTCAGCAATAACAACATCTTTTTGAGTAAGAAGTTGCTTACATTCATCTCGTTCACTTTGGGAGCTCACCAATTGTTTCTTCCTTTCATCCTCGCTCTTGGTGAGTCTGTTACACGTTTCTTGTAGTGATCAATTGTGTTCTTCAATAGTGGATATGCGACTTGTCATGTGCTGAAACTCATCCACCAAGACAGAGAAACGGATAACATGCTGTAAAAATCACAGCAACAGTAGATTCATATACGAGCAAATACAACTACGAAGATGGGTGGAAAAATAATGCAAGTTCGTTACTTACGCTAGCTATGTCAAGCTTAAAGTCGCTGAGCATTTGGTCACTCTTAGACTTTAAGAGCGCGGCGTCCTGATACGAAACCGATTTAATAAGATTTTCAGCAAACTCATGTTTCTCTTCCCGAGAACGGCAAAAAAAGGCAGAAAACTGGGGAGAGTTTCCTTGAAGGCTCAACTGATTAGAACAGTCCTTACTAGAGGGAGGAGCATCATCGTTTTCTGAATTTTATCAATTTGACAAGTGAGCAAAGTATATATAGTCATCCTTTATTCAACAAGTTAGATTATGTAAGGTTGCGAAGAATTTAGTGACTGACCCCTCTCCTCCATGGTGGGAATATCCTTATCTCGAGGATTATCATCTACGTCCAGTGTTCCCTTGGCCTTTTTGTTTGCTCTTTTGGGAGAGGGGTCACTCAAAGGGCGCTTTTCAGTTTGGACTTGTTCGCGAGGTGTAGGTTGAAGTTTTGGCACTTGCGGCGTCGGAGTAGAGATTGATAAGGTTTTTGTGACTTTTCTCCTCTTTGTGGCAACTTGTTTCACACCTCTCTAAACAAAAGAAGATGAAATAGATAATGACCCATCTATATGTGTATATATATACATATAAAAAAAATGTGGCTATAAAGGATGTTTACCTTGGGCCTCGACCCTATTGCGAGCTCTTTCAAGATGTCTTCGCTAAACTTCTTGCGTACCTCCTCGTCGGTGAGCTCACCCATTTTATCTCGACCTTGAGGGTCTTTTTTTAGTGAGATCAAGGCTGGTCTGCACACAAAAATAGCTTATGACGTTAGATATTTATAAAAGGCAAATAAATGCAAGTGGATAAGTATATAATACCCTTAGCAAGGTAAGGGTCAATCTGAGCGAAAAACAAGAAACTATTGTCTCCAAAGAATTATTGAGCTGGAAGCCAATGCTTGGGAACTCGGATTTGTGGACGCTTGTTGTTGGCAGGATGGTCTAAGTATGAACGAACTTCGACATACTCACAAGCCTCAAGTTCTTCTTCGTCCAAATGAACATTCGAATCGAGATGACTATTGGAGAAAAGAGGTGAGTTTTTATTCCATATGGGTACATCCCATTCGCCTTCCATTATCCGAACAAAGACAAACTTCTCCTTCCATCCTTTGTTCGAGGTTGGCTTTTCTAAAGCAACCACATAGTTTTTCCTCACAGAAAAAGGCCACCACCCTCCTCCTTTTCGCTTCTTTAAATATGTCAACTCTTTCCACACATTTAGAGTGCCTTCGAGCTTTTTTATGTTACAAGTCACATAAAAAGACATCAAACAAAACCAAGAATTTTGAGTCAATTGTGCAGGGGCAATTCTCAACTCCTTCAATATATCTCGAATCAAATTTGGGAAGGGGAACCTAACTCCGTATTCAAAAATCTATTAATACACAGCTATACAACCTTGAGGAGGGGAGCATATGTCCATGTCCTTAGGATCGACGATTTGGTATAACCTAGGTAATCTATACTTCTCACTTATCAATCTAATGGCAGCGGCCTTATCTATTTTAGGTAGCCAAGTAGAGAAACAGTCTTCACAATTGAATATATCTCGCCTCGTTTTGGAGGTTTGACCAATTTCTTCCTCACTCTCACTCTCACTGTGTCCAAAATTGTCAAGCTCATCTAACATTTCAGTGACATGCTCATTCTCCTTTACACTCATCTTTACAAAGATTTCGTTGAAAGGTCGAGCCGAAATTCTCAATACAATGAGACGTTTAGGATTGGGTGAAGAGTGAGGCCTAGAGCTGGGTTTAGAGTACATTTGAGCTACCGCAACACTTGGACGAGTCGCATACCACGCATTATGGGGATCATGTGGGGCACTAAACCAAGGAAAAGTCTTAGTCCTAACCATCACACATGACTAATTGTGATGTTTCCATCCTAATAAATAATGAAAACCCCCAATTGTTAGGGTTTACATTGTCTCGGTATAATTTTGTTCAGCTCAGTATTATTTTGGTAAGCTCGGTCTGAATTTTTTAGCACTGTTTTGCTCGGTCTGATTATTTTCGTTTGGTCTGACTTTTTCCTTCTGCATGTGTTTTGTTTTCTCTGATATTTTTGTACGGTCAGATTTTGCTCGGCATCATTTATATGTTAATCTCGTATTTCGTTGACATTTTGGTCGATAAGAATTTTTAATTGTAGCTGACTTTTCTCTCTGAGTAAAATACATTTTCGCTCGGCATATCTATCTGTTGTACACTAATTTTGCTATACATTTTTATGACTACAACTTGGGTTTAATACACACCAAGGTAGTTTACGATATGGATTAAGTTTTTACTTGGCATTCTATATCAAGGTTTGTGTTAGGCTTAAATTAATTTGGTTAACTAGTTTAGTCCACCCGAGGGGCAAAATGTTACACCATTTCTCAATTAGCTTATTTGGAGAATATTTGGGTCGGGTATAGCAGCTCTGAGAGGTAATATTCGGTTCGGAACTTCGTTGCGATGGGCCTAAATTTGGTCGGTCCAAAGGTTTGTTGACGTTAGTCTATATTGGGCTGACTAGTCGACGAAATCATTTACCCCTTGAATGATATTATTGAATTACGAAGCTTAAGAAGCAAGTATGAATATATTCAGTTTTATTCTTGGAGGCGTAATATAGCATTAAAGGAAGAAAATATATCTTGTTTATGGAATATATTTTTCTTCTGTAATTTGAGCGAAGGAATATTTTTCTTCGCAAAAGTTATCTCTTTCCTACGAGATCTCCAAAAAAGAAGTCTGCCTTGAGAAGACCTATTTTTGCTCGGATCCTCGTAAGGGTATTATATATAACATCTTGAGCTACGAACAGAGGTAAGACATTGAACCCTAAACACACAAACACATTACTCTCTTCGTCCTCGTACAATTCTCTAACTTGGGCGTCGGAGGGGGTTTCCGTGAAAACACCCCAGGGCAGTTTACGTTTCCGTTTGTACGCAGGTTCATTACGAGTCCGTCTAGATCAACATCAAAGACTTCCTAGAGTAAAAGTTCCCACAACAGTTTACAATCTCATACACATCATCACAACACAAGTTAACAATTACACAAGGGTGAAGTGTTGGTTTACAACAAATCACAACGACAAACCATCAAACACACAATTAGGTAACTAGCCAAGGACAATACACAAGAGTGAAGTGATGGTTTACTTAACCCCAACAAAATAAAGGTTAAACTTGAAAACTTATATCGCATCCATATAGGCTTATAATTCATGAGTATATATATTACTCGTCCAACTTTAACAATCCATCAATCAACCACAAATGTGGAATTCCCAGATATAAGCCAACTCAATTTCCAACCGAGTCAACGACAAACTCAAATCACGAGGATCATGCACAATCCCAAGCAACCAAATCACATGCTCGGGAAAAATAATTAATCACAACTTTTAAATGCATGAATACACAATATCACATATGCATCAAAAGAAATAATTCTCTCACGGCTTTCTAGTTACAAATTATCCGTAGTCTTTTATTTTGGGTTTTTCTAAAATTAATTTTCACAATAAATATTAGGCCTCAAAATTATTTTAAATATCCAAAAATATTATATTTAATATAATAAAATATCGGGGTATTAAATCCTCCCCCTCCTCCTCCTCACCACCATGTGGCCAACAACCATTACAAACCAAAACAACAACCCCCTTCCTCCACGCGTCCTAACTCGCCCACCACTCACCCTACCTGAAATTAATTTTGAATTTTTTGAAAGAAGCGTAAAATAATTGAAGTAATTTATCCATAATTCCCTTCTTCTTTTTTAACTGTAGAAGCTTTCCTTTTAAAAACCCCTCTTAGTCATTGCTCTCTAGGTCAAGCACACTATCGAAATAAGACAACAACCGTGGTCCTCAAACACAAACTACTACTACTACTATGGACAAAAAAAACTGCTTTCTAGAATGCAATGACAGTGATGAGCATCGCTGTCGGCTTAGCCTCAACCCTCTTTACACACTAGCAAACGTACAACCTTACTGTGAAAAAGCAGAAAAAGAACATAACTCTGGCCCAAAATAAGTTTGCCCTCTCTCAGGCCTCTCTCAATTCAAACCAGAAATGTCCATTGGCAAATTCCAAAGAAGACACAATGCTCCAACAGACTCTCAAAGTGAACCCACTACGGCACTACAAATACAATTGATCAAGTTCGTGTTTCACAATCTTTATTAGAGAAGGGTGAAATCAGCTGCGTAGATAACTGTTTCTTTTGAATTGAACTAAATGGTTGTAATCCAAGAATTTTTGAAGTCATTTCGATATAAGAAACTACAAAAAAACTTTAAGTGCATACAAACGTTTATAAAAGAAGCACCGAGTAACATGAAGCAAGGAGGCAAGCGAATAGAAAAAAAAAAGAGGCCACCTTCAGTGTAAATATATATCAATCCTTTAACAATAAAGCCAAGAGCAACATACTGTTTACTTTCAACTTCTTTTAAATGAAACTTAAATTACACATTAAAAGTCATTTATCATGAGGATTAACAAAAAAAATCCTCATGATTTCTTGCATACATCATCAAGTTAAGACGACAACCACGTCATCAGCAAATCTATATCAACTACCAGTCTTACGCACTTCCATCATTGGAAATACATATACTACAAGAAAAAGGTTTTTGGGCGACGAACCTTTTTGTCGCACAAACACAATTTTTTGTCGCCAAACTTAAGGCGACCAACTGGATTTTGTCACCATGTTGTCGCCCAAAGTTTGGGCGAGGAAATTTTCAGTTTGTCGCCTTAGTTTATGGCGACCAAGTTTTCCTTTACTCGCCCAAAACTGAATCCATTGGGCCACCAATATATTATTTGGTTTCCCTAAGTCAAATATTTTGGGCAACAAACTTCATGTTAGTCGACCTCTGGTTTCTTTCTTTTTATTTTTATTTTTGGCTTTTTTTATCATCAATTAAATTTATATATTCTTAATTTACATCACAAATTCAATAATTGACTGCTAACAGTAAAAGTTTATAAAGTTTGAATCATGAAATTTATTCCCTATAATTACTATTAAATGGAATATACATAGAAGTCAAAGCCCAAACATTACTACAACTTGTCCTATAATATAATGATAGGTTTACATTTCACCCTTTAAAGGATGATAGTCATGATACTGATTACCTAATCTTGAAAGCATGTAATACCCTAAATATTTTAATATTATTTATGTAATTGTTTTGGGTAATTAAAATGATTTTGGGATGAGACACTTATTTTAGAAAATGTTTTGGGTTGTATTAGAATAAAAATAGAACCTTTTTATGGGCAAAAGAAACAAAATGAGTCAATTGTATGACCGAGGGTTTGAACCCGAGACCTTCCTTTGAACCAAAGCTCTAAGCAGCTAAACTAGTTTATTTCATTGTCCATTTAGTGAGCCCAATTATATTATACTTATAAGTGTCCATTGCTTTAAAAAAAATAAATATATATATATAGATAGAGAATGAAGGAAAACGGCCTAATTGGACTGAATTCCCCATCCTCGTCTGATTTTCTAAACGACGCTAGACAAAGGGGCATAACCCCATTTTCATCCTTATCATTTACTCTCAAAACTCCCTCACTGCCTTTCAGTCTCTTCTCTTCTCCATTATTTCCCTACTGCCTTGCCTCATCTCTCCACTGACCTCCCCACGCTCCTCACCGTCAACGCAAACACCCATCACTGCGGCCACCTTCATGTTCCACCGTGATCAGGCATATCGATAGCCTTATCGATTACCCAAGTCATCTGCCTCTTTTCCTCTCCGTTTTCCCTCTGTTATTGCCCACCATCTCTGCCGCCACGCTATTGCCGTCGACCACCATGATGGGGACCAATAAATGGGATATCCTTGTTTTCCCCTTTATAGATGCTTGAAGTTGGGTGTGTGGAAGCTCTTAATGACTAACTTATGGTGTATTTGGGGTACCTATTGAGGTAATCTCATTTCTACCTTCTTCCCCACTATCTAATTACATATGAAATGATTTCTTTTTATGACTAAATGAATTAGTTGCTGCTGTCCATTGATTATTATGTGTATTAGTTGGTGTTTCTATGTGCTATGAATGGAAGGGAGGTAAATAGATGAAGTTATGAAATGGGGTTTGCTTTAGGATCTGGAAATTGACTCTTTAGAGCTTGAATATGTGGTTTAATGGCTGCCAAGAGTGGTTTTGATGATGACAATGGTGTTAGGGACTTATTAGAGCCCTAAACTAGTCTAAATAATGCAAAATGGCCTAATTATTTGCTAATTAGCCCTTAATTACGAAAATTAGTTTTCCTTAATTATGCCTACTATTTAAACATGTCTCTTATGTCTTATTGATGTTATATAGGTGTTTAGAAGTGATCTTACTCTCACTTGAATTTATTTTCAAATAAAAGAGAATAATTGACAAAAATGGTAAATGGGATAAAAATGAGAAAAGTTTCTGGTCAGACCTTAGTTTTGGTTTTAATTCACTTCTAAAATGAGTTTATAATCTTAGTTAAGCTTGAACTAAATGGTATTAAAGATGGGTTGAAGTGTATGATTCGTTTTTACTTAAAATTAGCTTAAATGACCCTAATATGGCCTAATTACTCACAATAACTTACAAATATGAAACTTTGTACTTTTAAAGGTGAAATCTAGTTTCATATAGTCCTTTTAGGTTACTAAGCCTACTTCTATATATAAGAATGGTATTGTATTTATTTTAACTCTTAATCGGCGATAATGTGCAAAATTGGGAAAAGTTGGAAAGTTTCTATCTTTATATTGGACAAATGTGATTTTGATTCTTTAAAGCCTTTAGAGATGATAATTCATGTTATTTAAGAATAGAATGAGACACTTGTGATTGTGATGTATATATATATATGAATGATCTTGCCTTTTAGACGAAGTGCGAATATGAGTTATTGTGGTGTTCTATGAACTATTGTGATTGATCACAAATATGAGTGTGGTTAAGTTGAATGTTGTTTGGCTTAAGTTAGCCCTTGAATTGGCTTTTGAGCTGAAGTGAGATATTCTATGATTTGTTATATATGAGAATATGACTATGCCTTGTAATTGGCTAGTGATTAAGTCGCTCGGATGTGTAGCGCATATGTATGATTTGTTTCTTGATGAAATTGCAAAAGTGAGTCGCTTTTATGACTCTTTTAGTACCTGGAAATGAAAGCATTGTTATGAGATTAAATATGAAATATGGTTTGGCTTATAATAGCCTTGAGATTGATAATGAGCTTGAAATGCTCAAAGGAGAGTATTATATTATGTTGAGCATGTTTATGCTATGGAACCGTTTGGTTCATGCTTGTGGCATTGTGGCCATATTGACATTGAATGAATTTAAACTCTCCTAAAATCTACTAATCATTTGAAGTGAAAATAAAGAGGGCAAGAAGCTTTTGGGATGGATCCCCCAAAGGTGATGAACTTGATTAGTTATAGGATTTGTAGCTTTTTAGCTACCTTATGAAATTATTGCAATCGATATGAATATTATGTTGTCCCTACTGGGTAAAGAATAATTTGGGGTACGAAAAGACAGCAGTACCCATTCCGGGTTTAGAAAGACAGCAAACCCTCGAGATCTGAGCTTGGGTACCCGATGAGATGAGATAGGGTATCGTTTTTACGAGCCTATCGCCAGTTAGGAGAGTGTGCACACTTATGATTATGTAGCTGGCCAGCTTTTGATATTTGTGATATATGACGTCATTAGATGAGCTAGGTTGGCTATGATGCGGACCTAGTGCGGTTCTCTTCCCTCGAAAAGTAAAATGAACAACTAAACACTTATAAAGTGTTATATTATTGTGAATGGATGGATGCATAGATAGAATGCATGTTTGGTCCATGAATGATTCGTTTTGATTAGTCATGAGTCTATATGAGATGATTACAAAGTGATTTATCTATTTATCATTTGTTTTGAATGGCTCGTGATGATAAGTTACATGAAGTGAAAATTACGAAATGTGAGTAATAATTATCTTTATTATGTACATGTTACATGTATGTGAATGATTTTGTTTGTGTGACCACGTATATGTGCCCCACTAAGCTATATATGGACTTGCATCATGTTTATATACTTATTATACTATAATAAGCATGATAAGTGTCTTATGATTGAAATATGTGCATTAGACCCAAATAAATTATTTTGTTATATTTTTGGGATTACCAGCATTCGCTGACTTTTTATTTTCTTTGTTTTGTCTCTATGACCTACTCTATCGGGGAGTAGTGTTAGTACAGGTTCAAATATGGTGAGCTGCGCTTAGGTGAAGTGCGAGACCTTTGAATTACATCTCTTTCGTATGTAAGAAAAGAAATAGATCATTATAGATCACATAGTTTAAATTGGGATTGGAATGAGGATTGTGTTGTTGTTGTTAGCCTTAGCACTTGACGTGTGGTCAAGTGTGGCGGTAATATCCCCACTTTCGGGATTTGCTTCCGCTTAGACATAGAATGGTTTTGTATACATCTTTTGCAGGTTTAAAGTTTTTGGTTTTATGGAAAAACAGAGGAAACTCTGCCGAAATTTTTACAAAAATTATTATTCTATATTATTTTATTGTATAAAATCGGGGGTGTTACAAAGCATGCCTGCTTCACCAAGCCAACACAATTATGATGCATATCAAGTTTATATTTCCTGAAAAAATAACAAAGTGTTGAAAAATGTCAAGCAAACCAAAAGTCATGACTCCACTATAAACCAAAACATCAGCAAAACAACCAAATGTCATACCTATATCTAAATCCATAACTCAAACAAGATGCATCTTCAATTTTAAACACCACTATTTAAAAATATCTACAAAAAAAAGGACTCCTTCACTATAGAATATAGAGTCAAATGCCCAAGTTTTTATTAAAACAATGATATTTAGGACTTTACCATCTACAAAATATTGGATATTTTACGTCAACAAAATGAAACTTGCTAGTAGCTCCTGCATGTGCAACAAATAAAAAGAAATTAGAAAGTAAGATGAGTTTCAATTTCTTTTACTCCCTCAAAAAAGCCCACATACTTGAATTCACCTATATGCAAAACTTGAAACATCCCATGTAACCAAGAGTAAGGAGCCAACGACTTACGATCCTCAATACCCAACAATATCAATATTCATCTTTATGCGACTCGCAAATATTTTCTTCCGAATATTATTCGCTATTAAAGCGACCAATACTCATTTCTTTC
Organism: Pharnaceum exiguum; assembly: GCA_900322385.1. Taxonomy (NCBI): domain Eukaryota; kingdom Viridiplantae; phylum Streptophyta; class Magnoliopsida; order Caryophyllales; family Molluginaceae; genus Pharnaceum; species Pharnaceum exiguum. The sequence continues at coordinate 87,367 of ONZK01003387.1, forward strand.
TCAACGACCCATAACGAGTAAATTATGATGCACTAATCATATGGCACAAGGTAATCCCAATATAAAGAATGACTCTTAGTTCGGCCCATTCAATTCTAACTCAATACTAGTACATCACTCCGCGGATTATCTAAGTCTAACGGTAACTGCTAAGTGTAAATTAACACTATAGTGTAACTCGTCTAGTGTAGTCGGCACCACACAGAGACAAAAAACTTATGGTACGCAGGCTTGGATAGTATGAGGAATGGAGTCGGCATTTTGGTGGTTGAGGAGATGATTGACCAAGTGGTAGAGGTCAAACGGGTGGATGATAGGATCATGGACCTTAAGATGGTAGTAGGCAAGGAGTGGCTCAATATGGTTTGTGCTTATGCCCCACAAGTAGGTTTGGGTGAGTCAACCGTGAGTTTTGGGAAAATTTGGACGAGTTGGTTAGAGGTGTCCCTATGCAGGATAGACTTATCATAGGGGGAGACTTCAATGGCCATATAGGGGTGAAAGCATACGGGTATCCTATAGTGCATGGAGGAACCGGCTTTGGGGATAGGAATTCTGGTGGATGTTCGCTGCTAGACTTTGGTTTGGCACATGATCTAGTGGTAGCAAACTCGCTTTTCAAGAAAAAGGAGGAGCACCTGATCACGTACGCGAGCGTCAAAGCCAAGACCCAAATTGATTACATGCTCATACGACGAAGAGACAGGCCTCTTTATAAGGATTGTAAAGTCATCCCTGGTGAGTGTGTGGCTTCCCAACATAGACTGCTGGTGTTGGACGTGGCGATTAGGACTAGGCATGGTGAGAAGAGAAGGTTTAACCCAATCAGGATCAACTGGTGGAAGATGAGAGGGGATTATTGTTCATAATTTAGTGACAAGCTACTTGAAGGCCATTAGGACATGGAGGATGATGTAGACACGATGTGGTCATCTGCGGCCATCTTTATAAGGAGGATAGCACAAGAGACCCTTGAGGTGTCGAGGAGGGGTATGAGGAACACTAAAGAGTCGTGGTGCTGGAATGTAGAGGTGCAAACCAAAGTCAAAGAGAAGAAGGTGGCATTTAGAGCGATTGCAGGCAGCAGCAATGAAGTGGAGAAGGCAGCAAATGTGAGTAGGTACAAGGTGACAAAGAAGGCGGCGAAGAGAGCGGTGGCAGAGGCAAAGTCTAATGCGTATGAGGGGTGGTACCAAAGGTTGGATACCAAGGAAGGGGAAAAGGACATATTCAGGATAGCTAGGACACGTGAGAGGAAGACTAGGGATTTGGATCAAGTAAGGTACATCAAGGACGAGAACGGGAGAGTCTTGGTTGATGGAGGAATGATTAAAGAAAGGTGGCGGAACTACTTCCGTAGACTTTTCAACGAGCAGGGCGATAATGGGCTCCATCTAGGTGAGCTAGGGCGTTCCGAGGATGTTCGAACGTATAGTTTGTGCCCATGCATCTCGAGGGAGGAAGTTAAGGAGGCCCTGAGAAAGATGGGGAGCGGAAGAGCGTTAGGCCCGGATGAGATACCTATAGAGGTCTGGAAGTGTTTGGGGGAAGGTGGAATATCATGGCTTACTAGGTTGTTCAATGGCATTCTAAGGCGTGAAAGGATGCCGCAAGATTGGAGGAGTAGCACACTATTTCCACTGTACAAAAACAAAGGGGATGTACATAACTGTGGCAATTACAGAGGGATTAAACTTCTCAATCACACCATGAAATTGTGGGAGAGGGTGATTGAGATGCGGCCTCGGAAGGATACTGTCATCTCCGATAACCAGTTTGGATTTATGCCGAGACGATCAACAACCGAAGCCATACACCTCCTCAGGCGCATGATGGAACTATGTAGGGAAGGACAGCGCGATTTACATTTGGTGTTCATTGAAGTGGAAAAAGCGTACGACTGAGTCCCTAGGGAAGTCTTGTGGAGATGTTTGTAGAGTAACAGGGTGCCTGACACGTATATTAGGGTCATTAAGGACATGTATGAGGGTGTAACTACTTGTGTTCGTACGGCGTGCGGCGATACAGACCCTTTTCCAATTGAGGTGGGACTGCAACAAGGGTCTGCACTGAGTCCGTTCCTGTTCGCCACAGTTACAGCTGAATTAACCAAAGGGATTTAGGGCGACATCCCTTGGTGTATGATATTTGCGAACGATATTGTACTAGTGGATGAGACGCGAGTTGGAGTCAATGCCAAATTGGAATTATGGAGGGACAACTTGGAATCAAGAGGACTAAGGTTGAGTAAAACGAAGACCGAATATATGTGCTGCAACTTCAGCGACGCGGTGCAGGTGGAGGAAGTCAGTACTGGTTCAGATGATATGCCCAGAGTTGAGCACTTCAAGTACCTTGGATCGTACTTGCAATGCAATGGGGAGATCGATGATGATATCACCCATTGTATCTCAGCGGGGTGGCTGGAGTGGAGGGCCGCTTCAGGCGTACTATGTGACAAGAAGATCCCACTTAAACTCAAAGGGAAGTTCTATGGAGCTGCCGTACGCCCGGCGATGTTGTATGGAGCCGAATGTTGGCCGGCTAAGAAGGCCCAGGAGCAGAAGTTAGCAGTTGCGGAGATGCGGATGCTGCGCTGGATGTGCGGTCTTACTAGGCTGGACAAGATTAGAAACAAAGTGGTTAGGGCGAAGCTGGGAGTGGCTCCATTTGTGGATAAGATACGAGAGACCAGGCTGAGACCGGTGCATAGGTGCGAAAGTATGGTTGTGAATGGGGTTAGAAGGAGAGGTAGGCCGAAGAAAAGTTGGGGAGAATGTATTAGACATGATATGACTAACTTATCACTTAGCGAGGACATGGCCTTAGATAGGAGTTCTTAGAAAACGAGGATTAGGGTACTAGGCTGTTAGGACAGGGTGGTAGACTTGTTAGGATAGGGTATAGTGTTAGCATGTGAGGACTTGGTGAGTCTAGTGTTTATGAGGTGCATGTCGTGTTCACATGTATATGAGAATTGTCGCCTTGTCTGCACACTTTTGTATTTTACATGTGCTTTACTTACGGCTTGGCATGTACACCTGCGACTCTATTATTTTTATGGTTATATTGGATACTAACGACTTTTCACTGCAGGTACAATTGTTTTTATGGGACATTTGGTATCTAACGATTTCTCTTTGCAGGTATGAGGACGTTGTTTTTTTTTAACGATTTTTCATTGTAGGTACAAAGAGGTTTCTCACAAAGGTGCTAAGTGGGTCATTCTGGAAACAGTCTCCCGATTTCTCAAATCGGGGTAAGGCTGCGTACATCAGGCTCCCTCAGTACCCCATTTGAGATGGGAGCATATTGGGACTGTTGTTGTTGTTGTTGTTGTTGTTGTTGTTGTTGTTGTTGTTGTTGTTCTTGTTGTTGTTGTTGTTGTTGTTGTTGTTGTATACACTAACTCACATAATCCATAATTTCATTGTAGCACCATGACTTACAAGCCTAACAGGATATCCATTTATCATAACTTCTAGACCATAAAGAGCCAAGCAAAGATTAATATGTTGTAAAGTAAGCAAATCAGCCAACCAGATGGAAGATTACATAGAACCAAGGTTCAGATCACACAACGATGCATACAAAGAGAAAAGTACACCATTGGCAACTAGTTTAATTGATAGAATAGTGACAGAGGGCAACCATATGAAGCCAACATAGAGCATATTATAGATTTTTCAGACACTAACCAATACTAGATCAATTACGAGTACAACTCATCTTTTCTCATCTTAATTATCTCATCCTATTGTAAGTCCAAGAGCCATTATCGGCTGACAATACACACATCATGGCACATTAAATAACATCGCTGCAATCAAGCAAAGGCAACAGTACACTAGTAATACACACATCATGGCACAAAATTTCAGCAAAATCAGAGCAGGTCGCCAGAGCAGCATTTTCTAGCCCTATTGAGAAATCCATCCGAGTTTTTCGCTGTTTTTTATGGAGCTCGGGGTTAAAATTTGAAATTATAACTTTTTAATGGTTCATAATATCTCATTAGGAGACCATGTGCAAAATTTCAGCAAAATCAGAGCAGGTCGCCAGAGCAGTATTTTCTAGCCCAATTGTGAATCCATGAGAGTTGTTTTGCTGTTTTTCAGGAGGCTCGGGGTTAAAAATTGAAAATATAACTTTTTAATTGTTAATAATATCTCATTAGGAGACCATTTGCAAAATTTCAGCAAAATCAGAGCAGGTTGCCAGAACAACATTTTCTAGCCCGATTGCGAAATCCATCAGAGTTGTTTTGCAGTTTTTCAGGGGGCTCGGGGTTAAAAATTGAAATTATAACTTTTTAATGGTTAATAATATCTTATTAGGAGACCATGTGCAAAATTTCAGCAAAATCAGAGCAGGACGTCAGAGCAGCATTTTCTAACCCGATTGCGAAATCCATCAGAGTTGTTTTGCTGTTTTTCAGGGGGCAACAGTAATATCAAACCAGAAAACAACAAAACTTGACAGCTACAATCAGCGAGGCCAAATATATGCCAATCACGATAAATACCAATCTACCAAACCACAACAACAATAACGGTACCAGCTAACCGTAACCATCAACAATAACATACAGTAACAAGTAACGATAGCACATCATACACTAGCAGATTAACAAATACCATGTCAAACAACAAGCCACAACTACACATGAGTAGGTGTTGGTTTACCTCTTAATTTAAACACTAACCTAGTTAACCTCAAACCAAACAACCAAGCTAACTCGAACAACTGAAATGCTCGACCCGACCCATTTCGCCCGTTACAACTCCTCACAATCACATATAAAACAGAAAATAATAATTATTACAGCCTTTCTTTTATTTATAAATAAATCATCAATTAATGAAAAACAAAATAATTTTATGAACTGAAAATTGAAATTGAAATGATTTCAATATGCTTTATAAAACCAAATCAGCATAAGGCAAAAGCCGCTATTTTGGATATTACCTCCCAAATATTGAGAAATCTAGTTAGGCCTTATCAAAACCCTTAATTTCATTGCGTGTATATGAAACCCTAAACCCAATTAAAAGAGGGGAAACGAGTGAAGGGAGAGACACACTCGTGTGAGACAATGAAAGGGAAAGAAATAGATTTTACCAAATCGACGAGTTGGGGCGGTAGAGGGGGCGTCAGAAAGCGGCAGCAGCGGCAACAACAAGAATGAAGAAAATAGAAGATGAGAGCAGCAAAGGAAGGGGAACGGTCGGGCGTGCATTTGGTGTCGATTGTTGGTGTAGTAATGCTATTTTTTCTTCTTGGAAAAATACCATTTTGGGTACCCGACCTATACCATAATACCAAATTGGGGTCCAATGTTTTCAATATGTCAATTAGGGTACCTGCACTTATTGACATTGTACCAATATAGGTACCTGAGAGATTTTCCGTCAAACTATTCGTTAAATGATGACGTGGCTGTCTATTTCGGACCTATTTTGTTAAATTTCACTCAAGTATATAATTTTCATTTTTCCTTTTGTCATATTTAATTTGAGAAAAAAAAATACCTTAGTAAATCCAAACCATCTATTTCATAACTGTAAATCTTGACCATTGAAATAAAATTTTTAATCAACAATAGTTATTAATATAAAATTTTTTATCCAAAACCCAGAAATCAAATGCCTCAAATTTTCTCTATCCTAACATCTTTAATTTGTCACCCATCTCGATCAATCTGCCCCTCACCCGCATAACCACATTTTTTTCAACATCATCAATTAATCCGGTTCAATCTTTATACACCGAGCATAATGAAAATATGTTAAATCCACATCTCTAACTTTTCCTTCCCTTTTTCTCCCCATCAACCATCACACCGCCACTTATGTCCGGCAAAATGTCGTTTTTCTGTTTATTATTGATTGTTAATAGGAATATGTGGGGCTGGGTGATCGGGAATGCATAGACTTTATAGTCGAACGAGGTACGTAGGGCTCGAGTCGGCGGCGGGAGAAGAAGACGCCAGAGATTTTGGGTCTACTGTTTTTTTTTTCATTACTCCATCCTCTTCTACAACCCTGTAATCCCAGATCTGGGATTTGTTTTGGTCAACTGATTATCAGTGAGGGGGTGGTAGCTTGTAGTTGTTGTAGGAGGAGTGCTTCATCAGAGGAGTTATTAGGACAGGTGGTGATAGCGGTGAGGTTGGGTGGTGGAATGTTGGTTCTAGTGTTGTTCTTGTCCATGTGGGACTCAATTCTTCTGGTGTTGAGATGTGGTAGGCTGTCGTGTACGGTTCGAGGGAGTGAGGAAGGAACTAGGAAGAGAAAGGATGGACTGATGAAGGATGGGTGAGTGCTTCATATTGTGAGGTGATGGGGTCGGGGATGAAGAGAGGGAAAAGAATATAAAATAATGGATAATGATGATGGTGGTAGGCTGGTCGGTGTGATGTTGATGACGATGGTGTACTGGTGGTGGCGAATTTGCGATGATGATATGTTGTGAAGTGGTGGTGAACGATGAAGATGTCATTGATGAGCATGATTCGCTGATAATAGTTGATGATTGAGAACAAAAATGACGGAGACCATTGATGATTGATTATAAAATAAAAAATACTCATATTGGTTTAAACAAATCAAGGAATAATAGAATCGATAAAAAGAAATACTACATTATTTTAACCAAGGATAAAATGGTCAATCTGTGATTGTCATTTATTTCCACCAACCATAGTTTTCCATGTCATCATAGATAACGGAAAAATTTAACGGAGTTAGATTAGGTACCCATATTGGTACAATGTCAATAGTACAGGTACCCTAATTGACATATTGAAAACTTTGGACCCCGATTTGGTATTATGGTATAGGTCGGGTACCCAAAATGTTATTTTTCCTTTCTTCTCTGTGTAGCAGTGTAGACCTAAAACATGAGGAGACAGAGTTGAATAGAAAATGGAGGAGAAGAAATAATCGGAAGAGAAAGAAAGAGAAGTGAAGGGAGAGAAGACTGGTGGGAGATTGGGAACCCAAGAAAATAAAAATAAAGTGTCTATATTTTGGGCAAGGGTGGAGACTCTGGAAAGTGATTTCATTCAATTCGAAATTTGATTTTTGAGTGAAATTTTTTCCGCCTTGCATGTTTTCGGGAAAAATGGGCCACCAATGAAATGTTTTAGTCGCCCTAAGTTATCATTAAAGGCCACCGACAGAAAAATTGTCGCCCAAACCAGTTATGGGCAACCAAACCTGACGTTGTGGCCCATACTTGAAAACAAGGGCGACGATACACAAAATTGTCGCCCAAACACTGTTTTAGGCCACCAAATTTTGTTAGTCGCCCATAGGTTGAAAATTTGGTTGCCCAAAGACCTTACAAAATTGTAGCCCAACAAACTCACTTCATTTCATCAACTCAATATGACATTACAAATCTCAGCCAGAAACATATATAATATTCAAAGGCTACTGAAAATATAAAAAAATAGAATCGATGTGGGTTCCCTACCCCTTAAGAAAAAATAGGGAGAGTATAAGAGAGATAGAGATTGCATTACAAAACAGAGATATACTAGAGAGACTATGACACATGGTCATTACCATTTCAAGCTGGACCTGGGTCTATTCTTTGACCCGTTCTTCGTCTGGGTTACTGCAACATGGAAGGAGGAAGTATACACCACCAAGTATCCCCAAATAGCTACCTATAAGTATAACAATTATAATATAAAGTTTCATCTTCGAGTGTTCATGAATGGCGAAGGCAATCCCGAAGGCCATTCCCACTGAATCAAAGATGAAGAGGGAGAGTTTATTCAACATTATAGAGGTACTTTAATGGATTTATTTTTTGTTTTTTACTTTTTTTGTTCTACTATATGTGTCAATAATTTAATCGCTTGTTAGAAATTCTTTTAATTTTTAGGCCTCAATCCACATATATTCACATGGCGTTGATAAAGTCTAAGCCTCCACTAAGGGCGTTCCTACGTAGGCTAGGTTACTAAGGGAAGACAAGAGGACTGTCATGTTTTGAGAGGATTCAGAAATGAGTTAAAACGGTAATTTTTTCCTTTGTATATTTAAGTAGATATGCCAACTTAACCGTACTATAAATGGGGGCGTTAAACATGGCGTATTGTACTTAGCCAATTTCAAGGAGACTATGATGAGTAAATTAAAGAATGAATGAACAAACTATATATGATGGCGATAAAAGCGGTAAGTTTAAGACTCCTTTTTGACTTAATCGGGAGTTCTTTTATTTGAGTTGATGACTTCATTTATTTGAGCGGATGAGTTCAAATAATTAGAAAGTAAGGAGATGGGACTAAAAACATGTGATCTCAGCCCCAAACTAGTAATCACGTGTTGTATGTCTAATGCCAATACTAACATTGTGTTCACATGAGCAATAAAGGAGACTTCCGAGAGCTGTTAATTTACCTAAAGAGACTGAGCTTAACTAATTCGTAATGGGAAGTTCAAATCTTATGAGAAGTGTCAGATATGCGTAAGCATCTCAACCGAGCTTCTCTGACCAGCTAGATACTTCAACGCATCCAACTCTGATTGTATAAACACAAAAATAAAAAGGTAATTTACAATCTACCAATAATTATCCTACATGATATTATTTTCACTATGACCCGATCACCCAAAAAAGGACTACTTAAGCTTGTCAATGTAATGTGATATCTCAGCCAATGTGGCCTTCTAATTTTCCCAGTAGCGAGCAAACGGAAGAAAGATGCATCATTTATAAAGGCTAGACAAAGTGAAACAAGAAGATAGAAATTGTACATCAGTGGCAGATTAGAAAACAAAATCATGTTGTGCACAAGGATACAAGTAATAAAACTTCAAATAATTCACGAAATTGATAAGTAACTTAATTAAGAAAATTGTAGTCATTGATTGCTAATAAAATAAAATACAATTAAGAAACTATATTGATAACGACTTTTTATCTTCTAATATCAATCAATTACAACTTCATTAGTAAAAGTGTGAAACTCAGTTGAAGTTTGGATGTGAGATAATTTATCTCTACCTCACAATTGCTGGGTTATGACAATGCTTATGAGCACTAAGTCTCTTCCATTGTCTACATATAATAATAAGAAATTAAACTATGCATACTTCTATACTCATTCCCAACCTTATGTTTGACCTATTGATGGATTCTAAGCTCAACTTTAAACTTCCTGACATCCATCTAAGGACTTTGCATATTGTGTCAAGCCAATATTATATTTGGAGACTTTGAGTCTAAGGAGATGAGAGTTAAGACTATGAAATTGCATTTAAGGTTTTGAGAGATGGGGAGAGTTTTTGGTATTGTATTCGCAAGGTTTGATAATTGGGCAACTGGAAATTCAAATTTTAAAGAGTAAAATCAAAATGATGCAGTTTTAAAAAGAGCAACTCTAACTAAGAGGTTGTTTGGTTAGCATCTACAAATCATGTCAATTTGTATTTTCAAGGAAGTAGAAAATTTTGTGGTGTTTGATTGGTTTCTTCTAAATCATGTAAAATAATTTCCATGGAAAAACTTTTACACCATAATAGTGTAAATGACTTGCCTAGGGGAACTTAGGTAAGTAAAACTTACACCATTACTTCCCATGATTTTATTTCTTATATTTTGCAACCAAACAACTTTGTGTACTTCATAGGAAGTGCAACTGTATATATATTGCAATTTCATGTGGCATGACTTAGTACATTTTCAACCAAACGACCACTAAGTGTCGAAATCTGGCCTCCGGTGTCATACTGGTAACCTTTATCCGCCGTGCCTCAATATTTTAAGAATCTATTAGTCAAATGTACATTATTAGGAAGTAAAATAAATTAAAGCCTTAACATTTTTACATGTTTGGTCCGAAAGAAGTTTACTACGGAGCATCTATATTCGCCTAAATCCGCCTCTGGTATACATTAGCTCTTTTTAAGCTGAGACAATGTACTGGAAAAATTTGCAGCACTATTTCCGAGGAAAACTGATAACCCCGCGACAAGACTTTACGAGTCTCCTTACCCCCCATGTTCCAATCTAAAAAAAATAGCCTAAAATTGTAAGCAAATTGATTGAAAATCTTGATCAGCTTCACATACTCAGAATAAGAAAGCAACAAGTTGATATATATACACTATAACAATTGAGCACTTGTGCCAAGGTAAAATTTGTGGCACAAGTTCAAATTTTCCATAGTTATGATACTTGACCACGGGAATTTCACTCAGAATTTCACTCAGGAACACCCGTGGCACAATTGGTCGTGGCTAGGTTCTTGCCATGAGAAAAATGAACCCGTGGCCTAAGTGAAATTTTATGCCACACGGATTTGCCCGTGGTGACTAAGTTAGTCTAGCCACTAACGTCACAAATTAATTAATCATGTGCCTTAAAGTTATTCCAGCCACCATAAAACCCGAGGTAGATGAACTCTAGGCATGACTATTATTTGTGGCCAAAAAATTTAAACAACAGTTAAAAGCCACCATTGCCTATCAAGAAAGTTTTACCGTTTTGATGTATTTATTGATTATTTATGTATTTTGACATGTATTTATGATCTAGTCCTAAAGTATTTTTTGTATTTATGTAGATATTTGATAAGAGCATATTGTAAAGGTTTATTTGTCGGTGATTTAAACAACGAAGACTATTGGTTTTTAGGAAAACGCTATTGTTGTGTAAAAGTGTTATAAAGTGATTTTTCTAGTAGTCGTTGAATGTGAAGTGGATGAGACTATTTTTTTTAAGAGCGATATATGGTATTAATATTAGTATTGAAATACCTTTTGAAAGCTTTGTGCATTCAAATTCTATTTCAAATATAAAAAGGTGTTTGAAATCTTTCAATAACGTAACTTCGATTTTGGTCTGAGAAACTTGGAAGTCATTGTAACTTTAGCCTTATATTCTTCACTTTAGTATAGAGTACGGCGGTAATAGTCCAAACTGGGCTGTTACAATCTCCTTAGGTTTCCTGTTTGCTTTTCCCAAATCATTGACAATAGGCTTCTCATACTTTTTCAATTTAGCTAAAGAACTATATCGTTGGTCATATATTCCAAGAAATTGATTGTACCTTCCTTTATCTTTCTTACACTGGACGAACCAACTTCCTTCACATACTTCAACTCTTTTTAATTCAAATAGGCAATTTGTTTTTACCTCATTGATATATTTCTCTTTTTAAACTCACTAGAACAACAGCAACAACAACTCAGTCTATTCTCATCTTAGATGAGGTACTGAAATAGTCTTATGTACGCAGCCTTACCCTGAAAAATTGGGAGACAAACCCACCGGAACTACTTGGTCGATATTCACTTCCTCTCTCACAAGCTACTTAAGCTATTTTTTTACTTTTATTTTTTCGATGAATAGTAAAGCTCATATGATTTACTTTATACCTGCATATTTAACCCATTCAAAAAACTCTTCAAAACTAGGAAAACACGAATCATTGATAAAACAAGCACTTATCTCAGGATAGTCTTCTCTTACATCACCTTCTTCTCCTTTTCTGTTGTCATAAATAAAACTTCAACCATGTAATGAATAACAACTTAAACTTGGGGAGGGGGGTGGGGGGAGGGGAACCCAAACTATAAGGACAAATAATCGAATAAATTCGATGAAATTGACAGTTATTAAACATATAAATTGTCGTCTAACGTAGTATAAATTTCACTCCATCATGAACTATGGACTACAAAAGTCCATAGTTCTTAATGAAATGAACTCTGGACTAAATGTTGAAATGTCGACTAAAGTAGTCTGGAATATGAACTATCGAATAATTTAGTCGACAGTTCATTTTTAGGTGAACTGGCGAGTTAAACGCGGGCTAGGGCGGTGGCGCGGGATGATGGTGGTGGAAGGGGGCGGAGACAACTTACCGTCCAACAATCGTCTTGTGTTAAATGGGTGGGGAAAACTAAATAGTTAACATTATTTTTAGTGAATATAATGAGAAATTAAAGTTGTAAGACTGAGAAAGTAGAAGTTTAATTTCACAAAAGAGTAGCAGAGAGAGGAAGGGGCCGAGGTTAAGAGTTATTGTAGGGAGAGAGTGCTTGATTTCACAAAAAAGTAGGAGACTGAGTGTAAAAGGGAATTGATGGAGTTTAAGAAAGGCTAATGTTAGACTTCTCCATTTTATAAAAGTTTTAAGGAAAAAATTGTGTGAACCCGTTTCATATATGAGACTGGGTATTAATGACCCATCGACTACACAATAATGACCAACTGGCTATAGACTTGGCAAGTGGGTTGGATTCAATTGGGGTCAGATTCAGTTTGGGTTAACAATAACAGCTTGTTTGGTACGAGGGATTAGGAGGAGGGGATTGGGATTATGAGTCCATGTTTTACTAATCCCTTATTTGGTAACATGGATGGGGATTAAGAGGGGATGGGGATTGGGATTATTTGCCTCCTAATCCCACTAATTCTATCCCAGGGAGGAGCAGGTATTAGGGAAGGGATTATTTTTTTAACTAATCCCTATCCCAATCCCATGTAACAAACGATGGATTACTGTATTCCCTTTTTTAATCCCAATCCTCATAAACTAATCCCAATACCAATTAATAATCCCAATCATACTCATCCCATCTACCAAACGAGCCGTAACATCTTTGTAGTCGGGTTCAGGTCAGGTCAAATTTTGTCGGGCCAGGCATAATTGGGTCATAACTAGTTGGGTTGAGTCGGTTAATAGTCAGGCTTGGGTCGATATTTGGGTCGAGCCCAACCGGTCAGATCGTGTTAGGTTCGTCCAGTTTCTTCGGATTCGGATAACAAATGGGTCTGGATTTTCGGGTCGGATTTGGGTCAGATTTTTTGGGTCGGGTTGGGTCGGTCCAGGTTGGATATTCTTAAAAATTATTATGTAAACAAATCTATTTAAATGATATGTAAACTAGATTGATGTACTGAAATCAAATTGAATTGAACTAAAGTAATGATGGAGTGTTGAACCAGACTCGAGTACCTTCATTAAAACTAAATCAATATGGATTTAATTCAAATTGTTACTGAACAAAGTTGGAATATAACAAACTAGACTACAACAACAACATTTATCGAGTGTAAATCCCCATTCAATGGGGGTACTCAGGTCAGGATGTACGCAACCTTACCCCTATTTAAGAAAAGAGAGGTTGTTTCCGAGATTGACCAATTGCTGCATTGAAGTATTTACTTCCAACAACTTCACCAAAATAAGAAGTATTGGAAGGTTTTATAGCCCTTTTGCTATAGTCCATAATCACCTAAAGTTGAAAGATGGAGATAATTCTTCCAACTTTATAGGCACTGGACCTAGAACTGATGTACTAAAATCAAATTGAACTAAAGTAATGATTGGAGTGTTGAACTAGACTCAAGTACCACATCTATTTACAAGATGATGAACTAATCTAACCTCAATTGAAATTAAACCAATATGGATCGAAATAAACATATGTAGTCAATCTATTGATATATATTGGACTAAATTAATCTTCATTTAAACCAAATCAATATGGATTTTATTAAACTTAGCACTGAACAAGTTTGGAATAGAATAATTAGACTGATGTACTAAAATCAAATTGAATAAAACTAAAGTAATGATTGGAGTGTTGAACTAGACTCGGGTACCAAATTTGTTTACAAGATAATGAAATCACAATTGAAATTGAATCAATATGGATTGAAATAAACTCATGTAGTCAATAAATTGATATATATTGGACTAAATTAATCTTCGTTGAAACTAAATCAATATATTATATAATTAAATCAATAATATTAATAAATATTTAATTGAACCAATATTGTCTCTAGTAATTAATTAAGTAATTGAACTAAACCGATATGGATTGATTTATAATAATTAATTGATTGATTGAACCAATATTATTTAATTAAAATGTGATGAACCAAACTCTTTCGGATTTGGGTCGGTTTCGGTCTTCATTCGGATCGGTTATGTTTCGGGTTCGTGTTCGGGTCGAGTTTGGGTCAGATCAATTCGGTTTTGGGTCACTAAATTTGGGTTGATTCGGGTTTCGGTTAATATTCGGATCATGTTTAAATTTGGTCGGTTAATGTGAAACCCTGTATTTATAAATTATTTTATAAATATTCAGAAATGATTTTTAATAGTTTCCATGTAATTTTAATAGTTTTGATGGAATTATATTTGTTAATTTCATAAATGGGTTTTATCTTGTCAAGTACACTTTCCTATTTTCTTTTGTTTAAACCTAGTTCGATTAGGAAAGCTTTTATTTAGAAAGGGGAACATTTATTTTATTAATTCTGAATATTAGTGGGAGAAAACCCAATTAGGAGGCCCATTAATATTGTTTAAACTTAGAGGAGTCTTCTTTTCTTTTCTTTTCCTCCTCTTTTCCTCCCACACGCCACTTACTCTCTTTTTCCCTCTTAGCCGTCAGCCATATGGCTGTCAAACAGCCACTCTTCTTCTTCTTCCTTCTATTATGGCTTCCCATGAAGTCATACACGTTTTCCCCTTTCACCATACTCATAAACGTCTCAAAAAGATCACAAACAACTCACACTATGTGCTGTTCGGATTTCTGCAGCACACCCAACTTCTCAAATTTGTACCTATTATTCTAACCGTTCAAATCCAATCTCCACCGTTCCGATTCAACCTTTATATGTATAGAGTCTATATACCATGTTTTGTGACCATCGGATATCGTTTGACCTTCCATCAAGACATTTGATCATGGCTGTCCAGTTTCTTTACGGGATTGGTAACTTCTGACTTTGAACCCTTTTATCTTTCTTTGTACTCAATGTATGACTAATCTATTTTCAAACCATTATTATTCAGTCCGTTGGGAACGCTAGGGATCAAACGGCATAAGTTTTGCATATCGTTTGAGCCTCGGTCAAGGATGGTCAAACCACACTGCCAGTTTTGGACGAATTAGAGTTTTGTCTTTCTTAAACCTTTCTTCATGATTTCGACTTATAAAAATTATGGGACTTCTTCCCAATGTTAAATATAGTTATTTTGATGTTTTAAACAGATTGGTTTTGATATTGAAGAGTTATTTAAGGATCATTTGGATTTGCTTCTTTTGCATACGATTGAAAGATGTTTTGGTTTTGGCTTTCAACATTGAAAGGCTTTGGATTGAGGTAATTCATATTACCTATACTTTACCTTATTTTTTATATGCTAGGAGTCCCCCGAATGGCATGTTATGAATGGCTAGGTGGACTAGAGAACTTGCATGATGAACTATAGGTTAGATGACGGGCCTAAACCCCGCAAGTTGGTTATCCCAACTTTGGTTGTCAGCTGCTATATGATTATGTGACGAGACTACAACGTGATGTTTAAGTTGTATGTTATGTATAT
>ONZK01003395.1:19614-32098 GCA_900322385.1 Pharnaceum exiguum
CCACACAAGTTAGTAGATTTCAAGAGTTAAATCACTATTCTACATAATTGAAAAACAAGAAAGAAACAAGGAGAAAGATGGAGGAGGTGCCTTCGGGACCTTTACCGTATAGCTAACTTGAAAACTCCAAAGGTTTGGGGCGGGATGGTGCTTGAGATTAATAACCGTAGTCTTGAAAATACTCCTTGCTTGATGCTAATGCTAATGCTAATGTTTTTAATTGTTTTGAGAGGAGTAATTTTTAGACTTTAGGTGATAAGTGATTAAGTGTCAATTTCTACAGAGTAATAGTATATTGATGTGTTGTTGAAATGAATGAAATAAGGGGGGTATTTATAGGAGTGGAAATGAGAATGGCCAGATTTAAAGAATATTAGGGTAAATATTGGGAAGATTGCACAAAGATCCGAGCCAAAAATAAGCTTTTCACGTAATATATTTCTGGCGGCAGACGCCTAAGTCCGGCGACAAACGCCCAAATGGGCTTCTGAAAAAGTGACTCTGGCTCTGTACAGAATCATGCTTCTGTTTTGACATTCAACCCGCCTAGACTCTAGCGCTACTCGCCAGCTTCTGGCGCCTTGCGCCCAAAGTGGATTTCGACGGGTTCTAATTTTCCTTTTTCTGTTTATACGGAATATTGCTAATTGTATTTTAGGCAATTGATAAACTCGTATTAGGCTCTAAATATTACGGAAATATGAAGAAAAGAAGAGATAAACCCTTCGCCAAGAAACATTTAATTAAATAAATAAATACATAATTAAATGCAATATTTAAATGATTAAATATAAAAGGAGAAAAGGCTAGTGGATTGGGCTTATTTTGTGGGCTGATTTGAAAGGCTAATTAATTAATAATTAGGCCATTGGGCTAATACTAATTAATCGGAATGGGATATACTATTATTAATGGTCCAAATGACGATTAATAATTGATCGGGTTTAGGAGTTGACTTCAATTTATTTCTCAAGCACCGGTGCACCCATTTTAGTAGAGTTTCAAGCTAACCGAAGGATATAAGGTTGGGAATTTCGTCATTAGGTATGGCAATACCCCGTACAAAATACGGTATCTACAGGCTGCTATTCCACATGTGGTCGCGATCCTCAAGGGAGTTCCTAAACAAAATGAACTTGCTTCGGGTTTGTTTCGTATAGAATGCTTTTATATATGAAAAGGATATCTTTCCCACCGCTTCAGTAAGAAAGACATTGTATAGTCTACTTAAGGGTTAAAGGCTATTTGGTTGTGCAATTTGTGAGTTTTGTGCTCAATCTAAAATATCCCTAGGCTTGCTTGCCTCGGGATTGTACTTTGACTAATTCAAAGTGTGTAATATTTGTAATAAGTGTAATATTCCCGGCGCTAAATATTTAGGCGGGAATGTTGTGATTTTCCAAAATGAATATCGAAAGCAATTATTTGAAAACGTACCTTGGCACTTACCGTTGATGTGGAATGATGATTGCTAAAAGGAGCCCCCTGTTTGGAAAATTGGGGTGCGGAATTGTTGAACGTGCTGGAGGTGGGTCCGACGCGTAGCGCTAGGCCTGACTTGGTGTGTTGCATTTGCGCGGATTGGAGAGAGTGCGAAGTGGACTTGCTTGCTTGTTGTACTTTGTTCTTGCTTTGCTTTGACCAGGAGACTCGCGTACCAAAGCTTGCTCATTTTTTGCTTATGTTGCTCATGCTCTTGCTCATGAATTATACTTTGGCTCAAACTCCAATTTTTGGGGATTTTTTGTGAATTTGTGATGATTTTATAAAGAGATGGAATGAGATAATAGGATAGTCTTTTTTGCTTGTGTATTGCACTGCATCATCATTGTGGAGTATTTGATTGATTTGTGATTGAGCTAAGAACCCTAATTTGGAAATATAGGTTTAATGCAATATTGACTTTGTTTTGCAAAGTTGTAAACTCAAGGTAGAGAAATTTGCAGAATTTTTTTACGTGAGGCATGTTTCGACCAATTTGGGCGAATTTGGCGTTGTTTGAGCTAAAACTGGCTTAGGTATTGATATATACGGCCAATGGGCATGATTTTTGCATTGAAAACTCAACTTTGAGCATGTTTGGGCGCTTTTTCGGATGGGGATAGGCCAAAATATGGGATTGTGTTTGGAGCTTTTGTTCTTGTAGTGTTGAGTTTAGCATGTGCATTTCGTACTAGGCAGTGCGTAGCATTTGTTTGAGAATTTGTAAGATATCTTGTAGATACGAGCACTGTACTTCTTGTTAGTGGAAATGTTCTAAGGAATCAATCAAGCGACACTAGGAGCCCCTAGTTGAAGGGCATATGCTTGTAAGTAATCTTATTCCTTGCTTGCTCATTATTTCTTCATGTTTTACTCTTGAACATTTCTTTACTTGCTCCAAATGGGATTTTTGAACTTGTGGCATGGATTGTTGTGAAAGGACGATGGTAGATAATGTGTTTGGTTTTGGATACAGTGAATTTCTACAGACATTGCTTGAATGTTGCGAATTTGATTGAATTAACTTGATTGATGCTTAGAACCCTAATGTGGAAATTTGGTCTTTTGATTTTGAATTTGTGAATGTGTAATTGGAGTATAAAGATGATGTTTGGCTTGAACATTGTTCAAATTTGTGGTTGCGAATTTTTGTGAGTAATTGAATTGGGTAGACTTGCGATAATGATGGAATTTTAACTCTAGATCTTGACATGGTCATTGAGCATATTTTTTAGCATGACGATGTTTAGCTTTTGTTTGAATTACGTTCTTGAACGGTTCGTTGTCCGGACCATAAAGTGATGTAGAACTTGTATACTAGGCAATGCGTAGTGTTAACTTGTGATTATAATTTGGTAGGAGTTCTCGTTGTGATGATATGGGCGCTTCTTCTTCTCGTTGTAAGGATAATTGCAAAAGCGTTCGCATTTTTGAACTTATTGATGAGGATTAGGAGAAAGTCTTTGAGTCGAAAGAGCCAAGGATGATAACGATGAACAGTCTTTTTCTAGAGCATAACGCAGCGGCATGTTGTAGGAGAGCCGGCATGGCTCTTTCTTTTGAGCGTCCAATTGTTTTTGTGATTCTGAAGGGCAGATCTTAAATTTATAGATGGCGTTCACCCTTTTAGGTCCAAGGTTGTAGATAGACTTATCTTCGGCGTCTATGAGGAAAATGGTAATAATCTTTGTCTTGTCTTGTAACTCTCATGCGTCTTTTGCTAATGATTTCAATGTCTTGCAAAGTGGCTCCGAGATTCATTCTCATGGATTCTATCAGGATTCGGATTGCATTGTTGGCTTCAGCATGATGAGAAGACTTGTTGTAGCTTAGATCTGGGGTTGCACGTTCGGGCCTTTGATAAATCTAAAGGTATGATCGATGCTTCGCTTCTCCTTTTGGACTGAATGCATTTAAACTAATGACACATGCATGCTTGAATTTGTCATTATTTTCATGGCTTTGCTACCTCATTGTATATTCATGTGCTCGGAGAAGTATTGCGGGTACTTGAGTTCATGCGAATAGCTTTAAGTCTTCTTTGACATATTTGAGTATTCATTTTATGATATCTCCTAAATTGCGAATTGCCCATGATTTGAATTCTGTGACCATGGTGTTTTTAGGTTTATTTGAGCATGTATGGTGATTGGGCGAAAGGCCTTGGAGGTAACCATTGTTCAAGAAGCTATACAGGCCTCATGATTCCCCACGCTCAATGTTCTTCTTGCATGGATCATTGGAAAAACGTCTTCAAGTATTTGTGTATGAAATATCTCGTGTGATGTGTTCATGAAAAGCGACTCAAGAAGAATACCTTCATTTTCTCATTCTCCTGCGCGGTCCTTCGGCACATGCTTTCCTTGACAGTGTTTAGGTCGTCCAACCCCAAACGTCTCTTTGGCGTATTAGTCGCGATAATTATATATGAAGAAGTGGTGGAAGATCTAAATGATGACTGCGAGTGTTTACCTTTTCCAGAACAATTTGAAGCGGTGAGCACTTTACTCGTTCTTGTATCTTTATTTGTTTGCTATATGCAACGTAGTTTTGTTGTGGATGACTTTAGAGAACTCGAAACGTTCCTTAACTTCAGGCGTAATGGGTCTTTGAGTGTTCTTCCGCTAATTATATGCTTCTGCGGAACCAAGGGTAAGCACTTGTTGGAGGAAATAGTCGATGGATCGACATTTTGTGTGGATATCTTGGTCGTCTTGAATGTCTTTGTGAGAATGACATAGTAGGGAAGCAATACGTCCCATCCTTTGCTTCAATCTACAGCTCTTGGTAGTACTTTTCAAAGTGTCAGTTTGAATGCTCAATTTCAGATGATTTCTTCCATGCTCGGGAATTATATGCTTGATCTCCTGTGTGAGTAGTAACCAGCGCCTTCTGGTTATTATTCTGTGTATATGGGATTGACTTCAACTTTGCAGATTTTTCTCGTGCTTCATTTGGCATAGAATCTAGGAGCTTTCCTTTCTTAATCTTTCATAAAATGGATGGCATGTAGCCCCCAGTCCTGAATTGGATGACTTTGATTTTCAATATTTTGATCTTTCATAAAATGGATGGCACATTTCCTGTAATGATATTTTGATTTTTCTTGTTTTATTGCATTTTAATTCCTAATGATCATCCCTCTAGACAAGGGTACTTAAATGTAATAAGGAATAATGATGAAAACAATGGAAAGTACTTTTTAGAATCAAGATGGAGTAAAGGAGGAAAAGACTTTGTAAAGTAAAAGATAATTTCCCCCAATGTTTGTTTCCAATATAATTATGGTAACAATATATAAACAATAGCCATGATTTTGCATTTAGGAAAGTAAATGAATTTATTTTGTGAAGCAAAGGACTGTGGGCTCGGATCATCTCCGGCGCGTCCCGCCTGTTCCAAATCTGTCGTGCCTTTTGTAGTCGCTGTTGTGAGTGAATCTTGGTCGTTGGTTGTTCTTTAAGGAAGCTTCTATGTTTTGTCTTTTGGCACAACACTTCTTCGTGCGTGATTAGGAAAATCAAATGTCGTGAGGTTGTTCCATTGTGCCTTTGGTGATTGAAAAGCTCCTCCTCGGTCTCGATAAGGTGTACATGGATCCGGATATGAGTTCCTCAAAAAGTACTTTTCTTGTAGGTAGTCTTATTTTGGAGTTCTTTGTCGATTTGATACGCCGTTGTTCAACTTGTGAAACATCTCGGGTATGCTTCTTCTTTATCATAGTCATACTTGCCAAAGTCTCGCCAAAAAGTAGTAGTCTTCTAAGAATGAGGCTTGGTAGCATTTGCGAACTAGTCATTTTGCTTGCGACATTTATCCTTTGGTTGATTCTTGTTCTGTCGTTTTACCTAAGAAGCCCTTTCGGGTTTTCATCGTAGCCTCTCTACGCCTTGATTTTTGCCTAAGTACATTTTCTTGGATGATCGACTTAGCAAGCCTAAATCTCTCCTGCTCTCTTTTTGCCTAAGAAGCCTTTTGCGAGTTTTCAACTTAACCCCTCTTTTTGGGTGTACCTTTATTGTACATCTCTCATTCTCACGCTTTGCCTAAGAACCCCTTTGCGGGTTTTCAACTTAGCCTCTCTTGTTTTGCTTCTATGCCTTTATTGTTGCCTAGGTACATTGTCTTGGATGATCAACTTAGCAGGCCTAAATATCTCATGCTCTCTTTTTACCTAGACGCCCTTTGCGGGTTTTCATCTAGCCACTCAATTGATAAATGAAGTGAAATACCATCAATAATGCGCGGAAATGGATGTATAATAATTTGCAAAAATCCGTAAGACTTTTTGGAAGCACCATATATAATTGTAGAAAGCGATATCGAGAACCAGATTGCTCGTACTTTAGATTTCCAATGGCATTTTTCTGGGGGAGCCAATAGGTCCGGATTTTTGCGGAACTAGTGGGTCCGTGTTTTTTTTTTTTTTGAAAAATGACGGAAATAAATGTGTGTATAAGCCATTGGGTTTCTTCGAATCGGGTTTTGAAGCCCTCGTTAACTGTGCTCCAATCGGCGGTATTAGTGTCGGGTAAGTGGTTGTACTATTCTTCAGCTTTAGCCGAAATCAATGCATTCGGGTTGATGTTATCATATGAAACTTCTTCAATGGCATATATTTTCAGCGTCCCATTCATGATCTTAAAAGGACGGCATGCGACGTTTCTTTTCAAGTAATTGCCAATCTGAATTTATGATGACGTTGTGATCAAGGAGCCAGGTGATGCGTTTCTTCAATTGTCGATATTTAATGGTGTTGTGTCCTATGCCTTGGTGATAATGACAATATTCTCCATATATTGAATGCTTGGTGGAATGAAAGAGTAATGGTGGAAATCGAGTCATGATTTTGCACTCAACTAAGAGATATAGAGCTTCTTGTAATTTGCTTAGATCTTCTTTGACGTTGGTAGAAGAGTATAACGGATGCGTTGAGGAATTTCTGATGTTCCAACTAGAACTTCTTTTGCAATTTTTCTGTGAGCCACGAGGCGTCTAATCTCGATCCTTAGGAGTAAGCTAAGTAATCATTGTGTGATGTCCAAGTTTATAATGGTATTTGCAATAGTCGTCATGTTTGTGCTTCTACTAGTGCGGCTTCCAAGTCGATGTTCTCGATTTTCGGCCAACAATCACCCAATCAATCTTTTGCGGTTGACAATTCACGCATTAATGGTAGATATTTGCTTTATTTTTCGTTCTAAGTAATCCAGTTGAATCAAAGCTTGGTGTAGACCTCCATGTTCGACGGTAGTATCGGTGCGTTTCAAGGCGAGCTTTGCTTTCCCAATGTAAATCTAGTTCTTGTCTTTCTACTGTCATGCTCATACAAGAAACAAACGTGAGGATTTTGAAAACGAGTTTTAACTTTGACAAAAGCCATTTTGATTTGAAAACGTTTTGAAATCATTTTGCATGGAAAACATTTTGATTTAAAGTGTGTGCTATGTGCGCGTGTGTGTTATCTACAAGTGGTGTGACAACGCATACATGACTTAGACGTCTACGGGTTTTGAACTAAGTTTATGACTCATGAAACAACAATTGGGCGGCATGATGCATGATGTTTAACACAACGTGGGAAATGGGGAATGACTCTTGTACGTTGTGGGGAGAGGGATATATATGCTAATGACTACAATACGGGGAATTGACATGACTTGACACGATGAGGAACACATCACGGCGTGGGAAAGGGGAATGACGTCTGCCGTGGGGAGGGGCGGACGGCCCGACTCGATGCATGACATGACTTGACATATTTTGGCTAGACTTTGACATACTAGACCCGATATTAAGAGACTACCTATTATGAAGGAGTTGACATGTAAATGGAAGACTCGACACACATGACATGCAATTGAATTGACTCGACATGCATACAAGGGGCACACAACACGCACAAAGGGGCGACTCGACAGTCGACATATACTTTGACACATTTGGGATGATCATGACACTTATTACAAGTTTATTGAGCACAGAAAGGTGATTTTGACAAAGAAAACATGAAAGGTTAGCACAAATAATATAGCACGTACACTTGTCAAGCATGCAGATGCAATAAATGCGGTTGACACACCTAAAGGCTTAGTGCTAAATTTGCTATAGGTTGGTTTATGTAGGCCAAGGCTTAATAGGATCTCGTGAACAAACTCGTTTCGTCACCCGTATGTCCCGGTGCGACTAGTAAGAGTTAGTTGGTTCCTTTGCTAATGGGAAGGAAGCATACACGAGTGATGTGCATAGTCTCAAATCGGCGGTTAGTGAAGCCAATGGCCATCGGCGTTTGAGTACTATACAATCGAAGGGTTCTTTAGGGTCATGGTTTAGTGACATCACGCATAGCTCCCTGGGGCTTCCATACGGACCCCGAATTGAAAACCAAATGCATATGCAAATGATGACAATATAATATATATAAACATGTTTGGCGTGTTATATTGGAATACCTCGACCTTCGAGTCTCGTTCTCTAACATCCCAGCGGAGTCGCCACTGGTTGACACAGGGGCCTCGATCTAAAGGAAGTGAATCCCATTAGACTAGGTAAACCCATGCACCTACCCACTAGGTGGGTTGAATGCACATGCTATTGAACAAGAGTCGCCACCAATTTTATTTTAGCACACATCATATATTTAAATCACCTAATGACAAGATAATATCAAAAAGGTTTAAATATATGATGTGTGCTAAAATAAAAATTTTGGCGACTCATGTTCAATAGCATGCGCATTCAACTACCTAGCGGGTGGGTTCATGGCCGGGTTTACCTAGTCTAAGTGGATTCACTTCCCTTAGATCGGGGTCCCTGTGCCTACAAGTGGCGACTCTGTTGGGGACGCTAGAGAACGAGACTCAAAGGCCGATGTATTCCAATATAATATGCTATACATATTATGCTATAATATGCTATACATATTACTAATGAAGAGATCAAATGTGCTTTATTCTCAATCCCAGCCATAAAAGCACCTGGCCTAGATGGATTTTCAAGTAAATTCTACAAGGATAACTGGAATCTCATTGGACCAGAGGTATGTCTTGCTATTCATGAGTTTTTCAGAACTGGCAAATTGCTTAGAGAGGTTAATTGTGCTACCCTGATTTTAATACCAAAATGTGCACATCCTATCTCTGTCACAGACTTCAGACCAATAGACCAATAGCATGTTGTAATGTTATATACAAATGCATCTCAAAATTGATCTGTAGTAGACTGAAAACTGTTTTACCTATGATTATCTCTCCCACACAAAGTGCATTTGTTGAGGGGATACAAATTGTGCATAATGTCATGCTGTGCCAGGACTTAGTGAGAAATTTCAATAGGAAAGTTGCATCTCCTCAAGCTTTTATCAAGATTGATTTGAAAAAAGCTTATGATTCTGTTGATTGGGACTTTGTAGAGGAGATTCTCATGGCCTTACAATTTCCTTGCAAGTTTATTGTCTGGATTATGTCATGTTTGAGAAGCCCATCTTATTCCTTGCTACTAAATGGTGAATTGTTTGGTTTCTTCCAAGGGAAGAAAGGACTGAGGCAAGGTGATCCTATTTCACCATTATTGTTTGTTATTGTTATGAAGTATCTAACAAGAATACTCAATATTGTGGCAAAGGAAGAACATTTCAACTTTTACCCTAGATGCAAATATCTGTCACTAACTCATTTGTGTTTTGCGGATGACTTAGTCATGTTCTGTAAGGGTGAATATAAATCCATTTACATGCTGCTAAGTGGCTTTGAAGCTTTTTCACAAGCCACTGGACTGATTACCAACAAAAGTAAATCTGCTATTTACTTTTGTAATATGGATAATGTGGAAAAGAGAAGAATACTGGAAGCTTGTGGATTTTGTGAAGGTAATCTGCCTTTCAAGTACCTGGGAGTTCAATTGTGGGTAAAAGACTGTCTATACTTGATAGTGAATGTCTAGTTGATAGAATTGTGAGCAGAATCAGAATATGGAGATCTAGACATCTCTCATACAGTGGAATACTTGTACTTGTCAACATAGTGCTTATGTCATTGTTTACATACTGGTGTTTTATTTTTATCATACCAAAAAGTGTGATTAAAAGCATTAACAATGTATGTCGAGCATTATTATGGGAAGGCAAGGCTATTCTTAGTAGAGTTCCTCTGGTGAAATGGGGGACAACATGTCAATCAAAAAAATCAGGTGGATTAGGCATAGAAATTGTGTTGTCTGGAATGTGGCTACTATTGGAAAGTTAATATGGAATATTGCCCAAAAGCAGGATGTATTGTGGGTAAAATGGGTCAATCATGTGTATAAAGACAACAATATATGGGATCATATTCCAAAAAAAGAAGCCAGCTGGAGTTGGAGGAAAGTATGTTCTGTTAGGGATACTTTGAAGGCAGGATTTGTTGGAAATCAACGGAAGCATACTCCCAATGGATGTTATACTGTAAAGAGTGCCTATGAGTGGTTACAACAGCAACAAGTACAGGTTCCCTGGTTTAGATGGGTATGGAATTCATTTTGCATACCTAAACATACATTTGTTTGCTGGCTTTTTTATGCATAAAAGGTTGCAGACTAAAGCTAGATTGTTGAAGCATCAAATAACCACTGATGATACTTGTCCCCTATGCATGACTCAATCTGAAACTCAAGACCATCTATTCTTTGAGTGTACTTATAATTTGATATGCCTGGAGTTATGGAAGAACAAATTGAAGATACAAAATTCATGTACTAATGCTGGCAGATTATGGAGATATGTGAGCAGAAGATCGAGATTTGTGAAGACTCGCAGGAAGATATTGCAAGCCAGTTTAGCTGCACTTATCTATGAAATTTGGCAGTCGAGAAATGAAGCAATATGGGAACACAGAATTACTCGTCCTGAGAAGTTAATTGAGAGATTACATAGCAATACATGTAGTCGTATTTTAGATATATGCAAAATAACTCATAGGGCTAAAATTAGCCAGTGGCTATAGTTTATCTTTTTATGACCGAAAAAGAGATGGAAAGAGCCCTTCCTAGAAGGTACCTTTCCCCTTTTGAGGTAATGTAATTGTTTGTAATGAATTGTTTTTTGGGCAATAAAATTACTTATTTACCAAAAAAAAATATACTATACATGTTTATCTATATTATTGTCATCATTTGCATATGCATTTGTTTAAAAATTCGGTGTCCGTATGGTAGCCCCAGGGAGCCATATGCGTGATGTCATTTAAGCATAACCCTAAAGAACCCTTCGATGGTATAGTACTCAAACGCCGAGGGCCAATGGCTTCACTAATCGCCGATTTGAGACTATGCACATCACTCGTGTATGCTTCCTTTCCATTGGCAAAGGAACCAACTAACTCTTACTAGTCGCACCGGGACATACAGGTGACAAAACGAGTTTGATCACGAGAACCTTCTAAGCCTTGGCCTACATAAACCAACCTATAGCAAACTTAGCACTAAGCCTTTGTGTCAACCGCATTTGTTGCATCCGCATGCTTGACGAGTGTGCATGCTATATTATTTTTTTCTAAAAGTTTGTGTTTTCTTTGTCAAAATCACCTCTATGTGCCTAATCAACTTGTAATAAGTGTAATGATCATCCCAAATGTGTCAAAATCTGTGTCAAGTGACCCCCTTGTGCATGTCATGTATCCCTTGTGTGCATGTCGAGTCAATCCAATTGCATGTCATGTGTGTCGAGTCTCCCATTTACATGTCAACTCCTTCATAATCGGTAATCCTTCATGTCAAGTCTAGCATGTCCAACCACGAGTTCAACCAAAATGCGTCAAAATCATCGAGTTGGGTCGTCCGCCCCTCCCTGTGCCACGCGTCATCCCCCTTCCTGCGTCGAGATTTGCATGTCAAGTTCCCTAGTCCCTTATGTCAAGCCTAACATGTCGACCACGTTAAAATCCACACTTGCATGTCGAGTCAAGCCAAAACACATCAACACCTTTTGAGTCGGGCCGTCCGCCCTCCCAGCGTCGCGCGCCAATCCCCTCTCCCCACGCCGTAAATCGATCTTCCTCCCATTAAGTCAACCCTCGTCATGTCAATTCTCATATTGTAGTCATTAGCATGCATGTCTATCCCTCTCCCCGCAACGTACAAGAGTCATTCCCCTTTTCCCACGTTGTGATAAACATCATGCGTCATGCCGCCCATTTGTTGTCTCACGAGTCATAAAGTTAGTTCAAAACTTGTAGATGTCTAAGTCATGTATGCATTGTCGCACCACTATCACTTGTAAATAACACACACACGGACCTAGCACACACTTTAAATCAAAATGTTTTCCATGCAAAATGATTTCAAAACGTCTTCAAATCAAAATGGCTTTTGTCAAAGTTAAAACTCGTTTTCAATATCCTCATTTTTGTTTCTTGTATGAGCATGACAATAGAAAGACAAGAACTAGATTTACATTGGGAAAGCAAATCCACCCTTGAAACGCGCCGATACTACTGTCGAACATGGAGGTCTGCACCAAGCTTTTATTCAACTGGATTACTTAGAACGAAAAACAAAGCAAATGTCTACCGTTAATGCGTGAATTTTCAACCGCAAAAGATCAATTGGGAGATTATTGGCCGAGAATAGAGAACATCAACTGGGAAGCCGCACTATTAGAAGCAGAAACAGGATGAATATTCCAAATACCATTGCGACTTTGGACATCGCAAAAATGATTGTTTGCTCCTAAGGGTTCGAGACCAGACGCCTCGTGGCACATGGAAAAATCGCAAAAGAAGTTCTAGTTGGGACATCAGAAATTCCTCAACGCATCCGTACGCTCTTTCACCAACATCAAAGAAGATCCAAGCAAATTACGAGAAGCTCTATATCTCTTGGTTGAGTGTGAAATCATGACTCGATTACCACAATTACTCTTTCATTCCACCAAGCATTCAATATATGGAGAATATTGTCACTATCACCAAGGCATAGGACACAACACCACAAAATGTCAACAATTGAAGACACGCATCACTTGGCTCCT
>ONZK01003395.1:35573-61430 GCA_900322385.1 Pharnaceum exiguum
TAAGAATGTACCCCGAACCTTGATACAACCCATGAGAATGAATCTTAGAAACACTTTGCTTGACATTGAAATCCTTTACAAAAGGAGCATGAGATTGCAAGACGGGACAAAGGTTATTACAACTCTCCTCATAGATGCCGAAGCTAAGCCGGGTGAACGCCATTATGGTCCACGGGTAATCCAGATGGTCAAGATCTCCCCTTCATAATCACAAAGTCAATATTCCGCTGCGGTATGCTCTAGAAAAATATTGTTCATCTTTATCATCTCTGACTCTTTCGACTCAAAGATTTTCTCCTCATCCTCATCAATAAATTCAAAAATGCGGACTCTTTTGCAATTATCCTTACAACGAGAAGAAGAAGCGCCCATATCATCACGACGAGAACTTCTACAAAATTATAATCACAAGTTAAACACTACGCATTGTCTAGTATAAAAGTTCTATATCACTTTATGGTCCGGACAACGACCCGTTCAAGAATGCAATTGTAACAAAAGCTAAACATCGTCATGCTCAAAAATATGCTCAATGACCATGTCAAAATCTAGAATCGAAATTCCATCATTATCACAAGTCTACTCAATTCAATTACTCACAAAAATCCGCAACCACAGATTCGAACAATGTTCAAGCAAGACATCATCTCTATGCTCCAATTAAAAATTCACAAATTCAAAATCAAAAGACCAAATTTTCACATTAGGGTTCTAGCATCAATCAAGTCGATTCAATTAAATTCGCAACATTAAAGCAATGTTGGCCAAAATTCACCGTATCCATAACCAAACAAATTTTGTACCGTCGTCCCACAACTATATTTCACAACAAATCATCCCACATATTCAAAAACCTAAAATGGAACAAGTGGAGTATATACAAATACAAATAAGAAGAAATGGTGAGTAAGAAAGTAAGGAACAAGATTACTTACATTGCATGATGAGAATACGAAGGACTAAAAGCATATGCCCTTCAATTTAGGGCTCCTAGCATCGAGCGATTGATTCCTTAGAGCATTTCCACTAACAAGAAGTACCGTACTCGTAGCTCCAAGGTATCTTACAAATTCACAAATAAATACTACGCATTGCCTAGTACGAAATGCTCATGCTAAACTTAACACTACAAGAACAAAGGCTCCAAACATAATCCCGTATTTAGGCCTATCCCCATCCAGAAAAGTGCTCAAACACGCTCAAAATTGAGTTTTTAATGCAAAAATCATGCCCATTGGCCATATATATTAATACCTAAGCCAATTTTAGCTCAAACAACTCCAAATTCTCCCAAATTGGTCGAAACATGCCTCACGCAAAAAAGCTCCGCAAATTTCTCTACCTTGAGTTCACAACTTTGCAAAACAAACTCAATATTGTATTAACCTTGCATTTCCAAATTAGGGTTCTTAGCTCAATCACAAATAAACCAAGTACCTCACAAAATTGCCACATTAGTGATGCAGCGCAATACCTAACAAAAAAAAGGCTATCCTATTATTTCATTCCATCTCCTTATAAAATCACCACAAATTAACAAAATCCCCAAAATTTAGAGTTTGAGCAAAACTATAATCCATGAGTAAGAGCATGAGCAATATAAGCAAAAATGAGCAAGCTTTGGTACGCGAGTCTCCTGGTCAAAGTAAAGCAAGAATAAAGTGCAACAAGCAAGCAAGTCCACTTTGCAATATCTCCAATCCAAGCAAATGCAACACAACAAGTTGGGCCTAGTGCGGTGTGTCGGTCCCACCAACACGTTCAGCAATTCCGCTTCCCAGTTTTCCAAACCGGGGGCTCCTTCTAGCCATTATCATTCCATATCAACGGTAAGCTAAAGCAAAAGAAAAACAAAGTTTCAATATTGCAAATGTTATCGTTATCAACTACACATACATTTCCCGCCTAATTAACTTTAGTGCCAGGAATATCACACTTATTTACAATTGCACACTTTGAAATAGTCAAAGCATAATTCTGAGGCAAGCAAGCCTAGGAATATTTCAGATTGAGCACAAAACCCACAAATTGCACAACTTAAGGCGAACTAGCCTTTAACCCCTACTAGACAATTTTTTTTTCATTGAAGCGATGGAAAAGATAGCATTTCATATAGAAAAGCATTCTATATTGAACAAACCCCAAAACAAGTACACCTTGTTTAGGAACTCCCTTGTGGATCGCGACCACATGTGGAATAGCAGGCCTTATACTTGGCCTTTAGCAGGTCTTATGCTTGACCTTTAGTAGGGATCAAAGTAGGGATGAAATGCATTCCCTTAAGCCTTATACTTGGCTTGAGCAAATAATGACTTTGTTGCCTCGGCAAAAGTCGTTCTTCATACGGGTAATGCCTCCCCTATGAATTTTGCAGTCCTGGAAATGAATTGCATTTTCCTTGACTTTAGCAATTAGTGTTGACGAACACTTGAGCAACTAAGCAACTTTTAGTAATCATGTTCACTTGCGAGAAGAGCTCCTTGCATTTGAACATTTAGCAAACAAACAAAATTAGCAATTAGGAATAGAATATATTTTTATATGTTCTGTTTTCTAATCCCTTTGCATTTACATAAAATTTTTGCATATTGCCTTTGCATGTCTTGTCTTTTATGCTTTAAGATAGGTACTTACAATGTCCTTAGCAATCTACACCGAGGTACGTACACTATACTAACTTGTACAATTAAACTGTTGCATATGCATTGCATGTCCTGACTCGGAAACAATGGCAATACTTTACCCTTCGCCCTGGCCTCGGCCTCGGCTAAAGTGGGGGCTCCTGTAGATAGCGTATTTTGTACGGGGTATTGCCATGCCTAATGACGAAAATCTCCAACCTTATATCCGTCAGATAGCTTGAAACTTTATTAAACTGGGTGCACCGGTGCTTGAGAAAGGAAATTGAATTCGATTTATCAACCCGCTCAATTATTAATTATCATTTGGATCGTTAATAATAGCCTAGCCCATCCGATTAATTAGTATTAGCCCAATGGTCCAATTATTAGTTAATTACTCTATTAAATTCAGTCCACAAAATAAGCCCAGTCCACTAAGCCATTTTAGATATTTATTTATTTAAATAAATATTGATTGGCGAAAAAGCAATCTCTTCTTTTCTTCGTATTCCCGGAATATTTAGAGCTTAATACGAGTTCACTAATTACCTAAAATATAATTAGCAATATTCCGCATAAACAGAAAAAGGAAAATAAAACTTCGTCAGAATCCAACTCTGGCGGTAGGCGCTAGAAGTCAGGCGGTAGGAAAACCCAAAAAGAAGCATGATTTTGTACAGAGCCAGAGTTACTTTTTCAGAAGCCAAATCCGGCGGCTTGCACCAGACTTGGGCAGTTGCCACCAGAACTATTTTACGTGCACAACTTATTTTTGGCTCGGATCTTTGTGCAATCTCTCCAATATTTACCCTAATATTCTTTAAATCCGGCCATTTCTCATTTTCCCTCCTATAAATACCCCCCCTCATTCCATTCATTCAACCAACTCACTACTATACTATTATTATGCAGAAATTTACACTTAACTAATCAATTTCCACGTAAGTCTAAAATTTATCCTTTCAAAGCAACCAAACACACTAGCAATTCTAAGCACTCTAGCATGAAACAAGGAGCACTTTCAAGACTAAAGGTTACCTTCTCAAGCACCATCTCGCCCCAATCCTTGGAGTTTTCAAGTTAGCTATACGGTAAAGGTCCCGAAGACGCCACCTTTTCATATTGGTCTTATTTTCTTGTCTTTCCATCATGTAGATTAGTGGTTTATTTCTTCAAATTACTAACTCGTGTATGCATGTGAGGGTCCATTTGGACATATACTTGGTTAAACGCACAAGATAAGGTTTCCGTTCCTAATTTCATTATGGACTAACCCTCTTCTTTCTCACCTATGCTCTATTTACCGCTTTTATACACTATTATTATTGTTATTACTATACCTAAGCGTTGGCATGTGGAGGATCGTGGCAAGAGCCATTTGGGACCCTATAATATGGGCAATAACGAAGTGATCACTAGATTAATAAAAATTGACTTTATTTATTTATATGTGTTTAAAACGGAATATGATTGCATGCTTAAACTTCGCTAAATTGATAAATCTTGCATGTGTATAAGACGAGTAATATAGATAATTGCATTAGGTTGTTAATAAACCGTGTGGTTTAGCTAATTATATTGGAATACATCGAACTAGTAGAGGTTTAAATTTTGTTCCCAAATCCTTGATCTTTGGTTGTGTGCAAATTGCTTTGCTTAAAACCTTGTGTTGTTCTTCACGAACAATATAAGAGAATTAAAATGCTTTTTACTATATCTAAATCACCTAATAACAAGATAATATTAAACGGGTTTTCCAAATGTTTTCCTAATAGTATATATATTATGTGTGCTAAAATAAAATTGGTGGCGACTCTTATTCAATAGCATGCGCATTCAACTACCTAGCGGGTGGGTTCATGGGTTTACCTAATATAAGTGGATTCACTTCCCTTAGATCAAGGCCCCTGTGCCTACAGTAGTGTTACTCTTAACTGGAAAGATTCATCAGAATTTCTTAATTGTTTGCAAAAAGTGGAGCTTTCTGACCGGTAATCTTTTCACGTGGACCAACAAGGAAGATCCTCCTGAGTCCTGATAGAGTTCTTTGTAAACTCGATCGTGTCTTTGTTAATCCTACTTGGTTTATGATGTCAATAAGGACCTTTGCCTTATTTCTTTTATCATTCACCTTTCATGATTTCTCTTCTTGACTACAAGAAAAGTAACCAAGGCCATTTTGAGATCTCAACTATTGGGGTAATGATCCTGATTTTAACAAGCAAGTGAAGAAAGCATGAGAGTTAAATATGTCTGGTACTGCAATGTACATATTTGTGAAAAAACTGAAGTAAGTAAAGTCTGAGCTTAAGAAACTACACGATGACAAATTTTCTGTCTTGAATCAAAGAGTGAAGATAACTTACAATAACTAGTACACTATCAACAACTTATATAACAAAATTTACTGAATCAAGATATGATTGGTAGGTGAAGAAAGACGATTGCAAAAAGTGTACCAAAAGTACAGAGCTGCTAATATTCAAAGTGACAAAAAAATTCACTTGAATCACAATGATGAATACTCCAGCTATTTTCATGCAATGGTAGCTGTTAAGAAGTAGAACATATTTTTTGTTGATCATATGGGGGTACATAGACTTGATACAAAAGCTGCTTTTTTAGAATTTTATAAACAACTTTTGGGGACAAAATTAAGTGGATATAACTGATTTTAATCCCGCCTTGTTATAGGGGAACAATATTGATGATAGAAAACTGTGTGCACTGATTGCAACTGTCAGTAGGGAGGCAATTAAAAATGCTATTTTGTCTTTTGGAGAGAATAAAAGTCCAGGTTCGGTTGACTTTGGAGCTGGATTCTTCGAGTCTTCATGGGATATCATTCAACAAGACTTTTATGCTGCAGTAGAGGAGTTCTTTACTTAAAAAAACTTTTGAGAGAGATTAATGCAAATTCTCTTGTGTACTTTCCAAAGATCAAACAAATCTTCTGTTGGAAATTTTCGACCCATAGATTCTTACAGTATTTTTATAAGATAATCACGAAGATTCTGGCCAATAGGATGCAAAACTGTATGTAGGATATTAATGGTCAAGAACAAGCGACGTTTGTGAAAGGTCGGCTACTTTTTGATAACATTATGCTTGCTCACAAGCTAATCAAAAGGTATGGCAACAAGAACCTCTCTCCTAGTGTATTATTGAAAATTGATATAAAGAAAGCATTTGATAATGTTTGATGGGATTTCCTTGCTAAGTACTTATCAAATTTTGGGTTTCCTGATACTTTCATTCACCGGATTCTGGCGTGTAATAGTACACCAAAATTCTCTATTGCTTTGAATGGAAATCTTGCTGGTTATTTTGAAGGGAAAAAAGATGTGAGACAAGGCGATCCCATTTCTCCTTATATGTTTAATAACATGGTAGCCTCATTGATGCTACTCAGAAAAGTCACTCTAATTAAGCAAACAGTTTAGTAGTCACCCAAAGTGTGTTCAGTTTAGTTTGAATCACCTAGTGTTTGCTGACAATCTTCTTATTTTTGTGAGAGATGATGTATCTTCAGTAGAATACATCTCTACAATGCTCGAATTGTTCCAACAAATTTCAGGTTTAGCTATTAATAAAGCTAAATCTGACATTTATTTTAGGGTGTTAGAGATGACGTAAGATTTGCAATTCTGTTAGCATTAGGTTTCACACAAGGAAAACTCCCCTTTAAGTACCTTGGGTTACCCTTGTGCTCAAAGAGACTTATTATTGCACTCTTCCAACCCCTCCTTGATAAAATCAGAAGAAAAAAAAGCTTCAAGTGGGATAATGCTTTACTGACGTATGCTGGTAGAATTCAGTTGCTAAATTCAGTCATCTTTGAATTGATCAAGCAACTTCTGGGGCTAGTTTCTTTCTGCTTCTGGAGTTCTGGGGTTCTGCAGAAAAGCAAGAAGAATGATTTTTTTATGGGGTGAAAACGGATTTGTCTTGACAAGTAGGAAGGTTTTTTTTAATTAATTAAAGAAGGTAAGCTGGAATAATGGTCTAATGCTCAAAACGATATGGAGGATCCTCACCACTGACTCAATTTGGATAAAATGGGTATACATGTATAATCTCAAGGGGTTTGATTTTTGGTTGCTTAGAAAATCATCCAATCACTCTGGTTGTGGCAAATCTTACTTAAAGTCATAGATACTTTGATAGAGAATATGTGTTCTTTTGATAGAGCCATGTTGTTTTTGCAAGTATGTGTGCTAAATGGAAAATTCCAGGTTCATAAAGCTTATAATCTGTTCGCTAATCATGCTCCTAGATGCATCTGGAAGAAGACAATTTGGAAATACATCAGCTTTCCTTAGCATATTGTGAATTTTGATTATTATGGTGCTTTACACAAATCTCTAGCAACTCAAGAAAATACAAAAAAGAGGAGTAGTGCTACTCAATCGATGTTATCTTTGTGAAGCAAGCTGGAAAAGTAATGATCACTTGTTGTTTGAGTGTACATATGATCGTCAAGTCTGGGTCAAATACAAAACTGGATACAACTCAATATCAGACATGTTAATCTGATGTAGCTGGTGAGGATTTTACATCGAGAAGCCCGAGGTAAACACTAGAAGAAGAGATTATGCACATTAGCATTGACATCTACTTGCTATGCTGTATGGCAAGAAAGAAACTTGAGATAATTCGAGAACCATAGAACATCGAGCCATGAGACTGCTGATTTCATAAAGACGTTGGTGAGAAGTAGAATGTTTCATATTTATAGGAATATTAGCCATGTAAATAATATAGAAAGACTTCTATGCTACCTAATTCATCTTTGATGTTTTAGTGATCTCGATGGTTGATAGGGTTGTAAAGGGATATTATATTTCATTTGAGGGTGATGCTTTGTCATTCCTTTGCGAGATGGTTTATTTTTTGTTATAAAATTTATCATTTTCCAAAAAAAAATCCCCCCTCTCTCTCTTGCCTCCCTCTGTTTTTTTTATTCAATCTCTATCTAGGGTGTGCACCTGTCCAATCTCAGACCGAAAATCTGACCCAAATTGGTTGGTTTTAGCCCACAAGGCTAATTATCATTTAATTAAACCATAATTAATTAACAAAATAAGCCTACCCGAAATAAAAGCAAACTATTTCCCCTTATTGAATTAATTTCTGGAAAAAAAATTAAGCCATATTCACCATTGAAGAAGAGCACTTTGACTTTGACCTTTCCTCACTCATATGTGGCATATGGGACAGTGATAATGCAGATCCTTATCCTTCGTATCCCGTTTCTGAGGGAAGGAACCATAGAACTGACACAAATGAAGACCCATGGGCTGAAATAGAAGATGGCATCAGGTCTGAAGATGACACACTTATAGGTCACCTTACAAGCTAAGGTCGGGCCGAGTCTATTAAACGAATTAGGTATTCTTCCAAAGATTGTCAATCTGCTACTAAAAAAAAGATTGAAAAGCTCTTCCTTTGGAAGGTGACAAGCGAGATTTTACCCGTTCGTAGCTTATTGTTTATCAGACACATAGCCCTGGAGTTGCTGTTGTATGGAAGGACAGTGCATGCTCTGAAATCTTGTCTTGGCCAACTGTTGTGTCAACTGATTTAATCCAGGTGTGGCACCAAAAACTCCCCAAGGAAGACTATGAAACTGCCATTGCAATGGCCTGGAGGATCTGGTTTGCTCCCTACATGAAGCCAAAAATACTGCCGTAAGCGTTATTAAAGAAAGGTTAGCCAAGCTAGTTGCAGATTTTAATATGTTCGCGCTTACTAGATCACTTCCAACGGCTAGCTACCCAACGCTGGTAGTGTTACTTGGAGCCCCCCTAGCGGCAACTGTACTAAGATCAATGTGGATGCTCATTTGGCAGAGGATGGATGATTATTGGATTAGGTGTTGTTGGGAGAATTAGTGTCACTTTTGCTGTTGTTAAACGGATCCGGGCTCGTTGGTCACCTATAAATGCTGAAGCCAAAGCATGTCTCGTAGGGCTGAAGTACGCTTGCTTGCAGCAACTCAAACACATTGTTGTTGAATCTGATTGCTTAGGCCTAGTGTCTTGCTTTCAAAATCCTTCATGTATGTTTGATGTTTTAGCTTTGATCATCGAAGATATTTGTAGCTTTTTTCTGTTCTTTGAGTCAATTAGTTGGTGTCATAGGAGGGAAGGTAATGCTGTCGCCCACCACCTAGTTAGAGTTCTCCCATTTGGAACTGAACAGTGCTGGCAAGGGTGTCTCCCTGATGTCATTGCGCCTTATGCATGTAACGATGTTTCTACTAGTTAATAAAAGCAAGAACTCTTTTCCCAAAAAAAAGGTTTGTCGTAGGTTTTATTTACGCTTCTTAGTGTGTGGTTACTTCTTTCTTGTTTCAGGTAGTTCCGGTAGTTCCAACTATTCTGCTGACCCAACTGCAGATCCCCCCACCACAATAGCACGAACCTGAACCCACAATGCTCAGGTTTCAACACAAAGAGATGGTCCGCTGATAATTTCCTTATACCAGGATTTATGATCACTAGCTGATACTAAAGCCATATTTATGAGTGTGTCTGAAACATCCTTTGCCTCCTGTTCCTCCAAATATGGACCCTCTTGTAGCTAAGTATATACTTTTGGAGATCAGAGTGAATACTGCATCTCCATATATCGAGCTTTTATAGAGCATATTTTCTATAGCCACCTTCTTTGCTATAAGTATTTCCTGGTTCACTATATGTCTAACTGCATCTGGCACCACAGTAATGACATCAGCAATATTGGTTATAGTAGCATCTTCATTTACATCCAATAATGTGAACAGTTTATTAGCAAACAAAGTAATCAGACTGTCCATGTCAGAGGAACTAGCCACCAATTGCTCCAAAAGTAAGGTTTGTCGAATAATAATGATAAGGATGCATTTGTGGGATTGAAATATCAGAGAAAAAGGCAACAAGATTAGTTTTGATTGTTTGATTTATTGTTTTATTAACTTTCCTTACTTTCCTAGATTTTATTTCTTGTAGAATTTCAGAATATTGTTTAGATATCTTTATTTCCTTAGTTAGCAACTCTATGAGTGTATGCCCATAAAAGGCTGTCATGGTTTAATAAAAGAGCAAGCTTTAACCCTAAAAGAAATCAGTCAAGAAGGGGGCTTTGTCAAGGACGAGTCTGCCTACCTTATCAAATATAACTACTAATAAACATCCTTTAATGTCTAGACCCGTGACTAGATCCTACTCCAAGGTTCATAACATCTTGGTATCAGAGACATGCGTCATGGGTGACAAAGGTGTAAAACCTTGTATTTTTTAAAAGTATTTTATAAATATTTATTAGATGAATTTTGATGAATTTGTGGAATTATAATATTAATTATATAAATTAATCTATTTTATAAAAGAATTTCCTATTTAGTATAGGAAACGTATTTTTTATTATTTATGTGTTTTTCTGAATTATTTTAGGAGACTATATATATACCGTTAACCCTGGAGAGATCTGTATTATACCAGTTGAAAAACAAAACACACAGTCAAAATTCCTCCTCCCATGCGTCACTTTCCTCACCCAAAAAAAAAGAAAAAGAAAAAGAACAACCAAAACAGATCTCCCTCACGCACTCCACTCTCTCTCTCCCCGACCCAATCCTCTCGCGCGCCACCCAACACCGGCCGGCCGTCGTTGCCAACCACCCAGAACGACGGGACGTCGCTGTCTGTCCCCATACGCGCAGATCGAAGCACTTTCACACTCTCTCTCTTCTTTTCGATCTGGGTCAACCGCGACCCTCTTTTCCTCTAACTCGACACCCACTGCGGCGGGGTTGCTCGATGCCACCGCAGGTGACGTCGCCGGCGTTGAAATCCTCGTCTGGACGTATGGCGATGGCCGACGTGGGCGCTGCTGAACGCCCTTGATCGTTTTGCGAACCGGATCGTGTGACCCGTACTGACGACCCACGAACTGAACTTGACCCGTTTTGGGTTTATTTGGACTGCTTTGACCATTGGACTTTGAGATGGTAATGGACTTTGGCTTATGATTTAAAAGAAAAGGAAAAAGGATTTTCAGATTATTATAAAAACTGATTTCAATATTTTAAAATAAATATTTATTGTGGTATTTGTTTTATTATAGTGATTGACCGCGTTACCGAATTATGACCGAACCGTATTGGATTATTCGCTAATTGAGGTAAATACAGTTATCTAATGTCACTTGTGTGCCTATGTGTTATTATTGTTATGTTATGATATTATACTACAATGATTTAACAATTGTATTTGTTGACCGTATCTACTGTTAGACTTTATTAATAAGTCGTTACTGTTGTGTAAGTATATTTACGACTGAATTGACTGGATTATGTATTAGCTGAAATATTAAGACTGATTATTTTGACTGAGTTATGTGAGCCTCTGTGTATGTGTTACCCAACCTTAAACTGTGAATGATGTAAAGTGCAACTGTAAGTAATCTCGTCTGCAGGCCCTTGACCATTGGCCTGGTTAGGGGAATATCTGACAGGAGACTAAGAACGATGATTACTGTTTACTGTTTACTGTTATTACTGGTTGTTTCTCTAGTTGGGCATACAGGACCCCTTTGGGGTACTGGCTAGAAAGGGTGTGCACACTTAGACATACTGATATAGCGCTACTGATAAGGGATTCCTACCATTTGGGATTCTCGACTTACGATACGTTCGCTTCCAAAACACAAGTTAACTAATGATTAAGAATTAAGAATTAAGTATAAGCATTGTATATTGATCTTTATGCTTCCGCTACGTTAGTTGATGTATTGTGTTTATGTTAAGTGATTGCATGTTACGTGCTTCATTTATTTTATTGTAGTATTTATGCTGCATGCCTGGACTGTAAAGGTGAGTTATGCTTTGTGGGAGACATGCGGTGATTGTAATTACTCTTGTGACTGACTAGTCACCTTCCGTGGCCCGGTGGTGGATTTGCCGGCGAGAAGATTGAGTTTTGCAGGTAC
Source organism: Pharnaceum exiguum (assembly GCA_900322385.1). Lineage (NCBI taxonomy): Eukaryota > Viridiplantae > Streptophyta > Magnoliopsida > Caryophyllales > Molluginaceae > Pharnaceum > Pharnaceum exiguum. The sequence goes on from ONZK01003395.1 coordinate 47,168, forward strand.
TTTGTGGGATGGGTGAATGAAGATTGTGAGGACGATACAGATGTACGATTGTTATTTAAATTAGTTTAGATCACATAGATTAATAATGGAAATATGTATATGTTATTTATGTAATCCTTTGGTAGGGATTATGTGTAGAAGCTCTGTTGTATTTATTCTTGGTATTTTGAGTATAAAAAAAATAGCCCCCTATCGAGGGTGTTACAAAAGGTGACAAAGCACCAGCAGACAAGTTGGATAAATTTATTGAAAACATGACCCAGAGACAACAGATCCTAGAGGAACAGATTGCAGCACTTACTATCTCAGTTCACGGAGTTGAGGAGACAGTTAAGGGAGTACAGGAGACAGTTCGGGGAGTTTAAGTGACAGTTCAGGGAGTTCAGGAGAAAGTTCAGAGTATTGAGGAGACAGTGAAGCAGCCATATTGTGAAAAAATCATAAAAATCTCTTTGGATAGTGGTCCTGATGATACTGGCAGCGTGGGAGACACAACTTTATCTCATACAAGAAGATTAATGGTACCACGGTACTTAAAGATGGAATTTCCTACCTATGACGGTGGCAGCGACCCTTTTGGGTGGGTGACACGTTGTGAACGATTCTTTTTGATTCAGAAAACAGCAGAAGAAGATAAAGTAGGCCTGGTTGCATTCCATCTATTTGGAGAGGCTCAATTGTGGTTTGATCAAATAGAGAAAGAAGAAGAAAACCTTGCTTGGGGGCGTTTTAAAGAATGTTGTAAGGTGAGGTTTGGACCACCTTTAAATCGCAATTCAACTAGCGATCTGACCAACCGGAAGCAAGTGGGGTCTGTAGAGGAATACCAACGCCAATTTCAGTTGTTACTTGCACGAACATCGGGCCTTACACCTCACCAGCAGGTAGACCTCTTTACAACAGGTCTAAAAGTGGAATTACAGCTTGAAGTTGAAATGATACAGCCTGGAAATCTTGAAATTGCCATGAATTTTGCTTGCACCTTTGAGCGTAAGCAGAAGGTTTCCCTGAATTCACGAAACAACATGAGTTGGGGTGCTCCGAAAACCACCAACAATAGTAGTAATGCATCGTTAGTCCCCAGCAGAAAGAAGAACACCGTCACTGGAGGGTCTACAACAAAACAATCTAACAGATGGTAGAATCTTCTAGACCATTCATCAAAAGACTCTCACGGGCTGAAATGGCAAAAAGACGGGCAAAGGGGCTGTGTTACAATTGTGACGAATCTTATTCGGTTGGTCACAACTGTAAGAGACTATTCTGGATTGAGGTTCCAGAAGTGGATAGCGAAGGAGAAGAAGGCATGGTTGATCCTTAAATTTCCTTACATGCCATCAGTGGTTCCCGTAGTTCTCCTACCATGCAGTTAGTTGCCACTATATGCGGTGTTCTTGTGACTGTGTTAGTGGACTCGGGGAGCACACATAACTTTCTGCGTGAAGGGCTGGTTGTAGGTTTGGGATTGGAACTGTGGAAAAAAGTCAGGACTTCATGTCCATGTGGCAAATGGGGAAAGTGTACCTAGCATGGGTATCTACAATTCAATGCCACTACAGGTTGGTGATAATCTTCTCCATGCTGATTTTTATACGATTCCGTTGGATGGTTTTGATGATGTGTTGGGAGTCATCAATGGACCAGCGCAGCTCACGAAGCTTACAACATATTAAAGGCGTCTCTTTCAGTAGCCCCGGTGCTACAATTACCCAACTTTAGTGATGAATTTGTGGTACAATGTGACGCGTCTGGTAGTGGTTTTGGCGCTGTCCTGCAGCAAAAAGGTCATCTGATCGCCTTTTTCAGTAACAACATTTTAAATTGGCCGCATATAAACAAGAGTTGATAGGTTTGGCGAAGGCAGTGTCCCATTGGCGACCTTACCTATGGGGAAGGCACGTTCTTATCCGCTCGGATCACTTCAGCCTTAAGTACTTGTTAGAACGTCTCACAACATCACCACAACAACATTGGATTAGCAAACTGATGGGATTTGATTTCCTGGTCTCACAACATCACCACAACAACATTGGATTAACAAACTGATGAGATTTGATTTCCTGGTGGAGTATAAGGTTGGGAGTTTAAATAAAGTTGCAGATGCCTTGTCACGCAGAGATGAGGATCACCTACAACTCATGGCAGTCTCTTTTCCCCATGCTCAGATTTTTGATGACATTAGAAGAGAAACAACAAATTCTCCAGAGTTGTCCCGACTAAAAGCAAAGCATAGAACAAGGAGAATTATCATCAGACTGTACCTTCTGCCAACCTCTTCCCTTATTTCAACCATTCTTCCCGTCATTCATGATGTGGCACATGAGGGAGGCCAGAAAACTCTACAACGTTTGCGGCATGATTTTTATTGGAAGGGTATGAAACATAATGCACTAGAATATGTTTGGAATTGTTTAGTGTGTTAGCGTCATAAATGGAAAAATCTACAACATGCCAGACTCCTCCAACCTCTTCCGATTCCGCAACACATTTGGGCAGATATATCGATGGACTTTATAGAAGGGTTACCCAAGGTTTGGGGAAAATCAGTTCTCATGGTGATAGTTGACAGGTTTTCTAAATATGCCCATTTTATTCCATTGGCCCATCCATTTACTGCTGCTTCTGTTGCTATTGCTTTCTTTGCTGAGGTGTTTAGGCTACACGGAATGCCCCAATCAAGTGTCTCCGATCGCGACAAAGTTTTCCTCATCTTGTTTTGGAAGGAATTATTTTGCCTGAGTGGGTCGAAGTTAGCCTTCTATTCAGCATACCATCCTCAATCTGATGGCCAAAGTGATGTGGTCAACCGCCGGGGGCCGAACGAGAGCAGAGGCGGCACGCACCATCGAAATGTACCTCCGGTGTCTCACTGGTGATAGACCAAGGCATTGGGTCGATTGGCTACCGTGGGCTGAGTATAGTTATAATACCTTCTATCACACCGCTCTTGGTCCCACTCCTTTCCAGCTAGTTTATGGCTGAGAACCCTACGGCTCCTCTCTTACGTGGCATGTTCTACACGAATTGAAGCGGTGGACATGGCTCTACAGGACAGAGATGTAATGCTGCAAACTGCCCGGGCAAAACTCTTACAAGCTCAATGAATTAAGGATACCTGCGATTCAGGGCATAGGGACCTTCGTTTTGCTATTGGAGATTGGGTGTGGTTGCGAATTCAGCCCTATCGTCAGCTCACAATAGCTAAGCAAAAGCATCACAAACTTCTTCAGAAATATTTTGGTCCTTTAAAGGTCTTGGCTAAGGTAGGACAAGTGGCTCACAAACTTCAGCTGCCAGAAGATAGTCGCGTCCATGATGTGTTCGATGTGTCTCTTCTAAAGGAACACAAAGGTCCAGCACCAGCCAGTGCAGGAGTTTTACCACCTGTTTATGATGGCAAAGCTTTGCCAACTCCGCAAGTTATTATACGCAGCAGGCTCAACAGGGTAAATGGGAGTTGTTGGCGCAATGGGCTCGCTGTCCACCAGAAGATGCTACATGGGAATGACTTGACCACTTCAAAGATGTTTATCGAGACTTTGAGCTTGAGGACAAGCTCAAAAACGGGAGGGGGAGCAATGATATGGATGCCTTTGTGGGATTGAAATATCAGAGAAGAAGGCAGCAAGATTAGTTTTGATTGTTTCCTTTATTGTTTTATTAACTTTCCTTACTTTCCTAGATTTTATTTCCTATAGAATTTCAGAATATTGTTTAGACTAGATCCTACTCCAAGGTTCATAACAAATAAGCATACTTGTGCAGACATGTATGATCTTCTCTAGTGAGGACTGGGCATTGTCTAGACTGGATTTGTTTAGCTTCGGGGTTTCAGGCTCGAGTTCAGAATAAAACTCCCCACTATCAGTAACCAACTTCAAATACCAAGCCTGACAAGCAAATCAATAATCTTGTGACTCTTGTCCCCAGCACACTCAGGCTGCTGCTTCATTGTGATTTTTGATTCTATAGCACAAAATCTCATCTCATCTAAACCCCCTCCTGTGCGAAGAGCAGTCATGGTGTTGTGCAGGCGAATTAGTAGGCAAATTTAACAATGAATCTACATGTTTTCCCCACTCCTCGAAATCAGCCCTCACAAAATCTAGCCATGTCTTTGTCAACGGTAATTTTTTCGGAGCAGCAGATGTAGGTCCATACTTTTCAAAAAGCTCTTGAAGTAAACACCGTCTGGAATGCCTAGTTTCAACCTCGAATTCTCAACACAAATCGTAGATCTCTCAACAGTGCTGCAACTGATGAATGATTAGAAAAGTCCCCACTTTTATTAAGCCCTCTCAGTTCTTCTAATGCAATCTGATACTCATGCTTTACGGCCTCTTCGACATTATCGGCAGCTGAGAGCTTCTGCAGAGTCAGAACTGCGTACTACAAGATGTTTCTAAGGTAGTTCACATTCAATAGACCAGAACTCAACACCTGTGAGAGCCCTTCAATGACAATTGTTATCCGGTTATCCCCTGCCTCAGACTACCAGGGAACATCTCATACAGATGATAAGCTCCTGCTCCTGTCCTGCAAACTCCGTATTGCGGCTTAAAGACTCCTTTTATGTTCTGCCCTCAGATTTTCGACTCCGTCCCATCGTCTCTGCCACAGGTGTCATCAAAACCATAGATTATCTCATTCACAAACATCTTTATATCTTCCTTTGTTATGGATGTTAGAACGTAGGTGTCCGTCAATGGCGGTATATAGTTTCAGACTGGTTTTCTCGTGTCGTGGTATGGAGGCCACTGCCTTAAAAGCGATTTCCCACCTGACCGTGGTGACCAATCTTTAACGATGGATCGCTTTCGAAGGATCACACGAGTACTGTATTCGCGGGCACTCGAGAGTACAGTGTTGGAGGACTCATAACTCAACTCAGCAAAAGGGCTCGGTTTATGTGTTTTTAGAGAGAAGGATGAATGTATGTGTTTTTTTTTCCATCAAAACGGAATGGGGCAGGGGTACTTTTATACTGCTAGATGGGGGCAGCCTCATAATGAACCTGGACATAGGATTTGTAACTGACATAATAAATGGACATAATGAGAGAAATCAAACTATTGATTTCTAACAGTTACAGAATCTGAAAGGACAAGTCCAATAACGGCTAATATACAAATCAGTTAAGGTCCAAAAGGTTAACCAAGACACCAAGCACCCCATTTCTTATAGGTAGACTATAGTCCCTTCTCTCCCCATCAATGTGGGACAAATAAACAACACAATATATGAACAAAGGCTAGAAACAACGAGACTTGTGTCCATTACTCAAACAATAATCCAACAATGGAAAGACGATGTCATCCCTTACAGGAGGAAATGAATTCACGTAGCCGGAACTTGTATTTAATGATTCAGAGCGTCTGGCTTTCCCTACTTGATCACTGGTATTATTAGTCGCCATATCAGCTAGCTAAGAGATGCTAGCTACGGCCTATGAGAGACGCTGACAACTAAGACTAAAATGTTATGATTTGTGATTGACAGCCCAGGAAAGCGTGTTTATATAATCAGAGATAATGGTAATAATGATAATAATCGATTAGACTGATCATCGAGCCACACAAAGATCCACCAATTCCTACTAAAAAAGATTTATAAGAGCATGCACAATGGAGGCAATTTTGCAAAGTTGCTACCCCGTGCCACATAAGCCAAAGCCACTTTATAGCAAGTTTTGAGTTTCATCTACAATGGAAGCAAGTAGCTAGCAACTTTGTTTTGGGTCTCAAATATTAAAAGTTCCTTATTATATTGCATTTAGTTTGCTTATCACATGTACAAAAGAAAAAGGAAAAAAAAGAAGCAAGCCAAGCAACCTGCTTTGCTAGGCAGGCTGCTTGGTAAATCTTTACTGTTGGGCAACTTTTTTTTAGCTTGCAATGGTTGAGAGATTGGAAGCAGTGCCACATAAGCTCAAAGCATCATCAAGGCATACCATTGCACATGCCCTAAGAAGCTTTGGTGAAAGCGAGTAAATAAAAAAAAAAAATTGCGGACATCAATTGATATTATTACTGAAAGGCTGTTCAATTGTCTTACATGTCCTCAAATAAGAAGATTGAACGGACATTTTTCCCGGAAAAGGAAAAAATGCTAAAAAGATGAATTGATATAATTATATTGATAAATATTGTACTCCAAACTAAAATGCGTCGGACACCTGTCATCTACTTCCTAAACTTTTGTTTGGTCCACTGCATATGAAGTTTAAAGAATTATCTCTATCTTTCACCTTCAGATGATTATGAAATATAGCAAACTGGCTAATAAAACCTTCAATACTTCTTATTTTTGGTGAAGTTGTTAGAAGTCAATACTTCAATGCAGGAATTGGTCAATTTCGGAAACAACCTCTCTATTTTCTTAAACAGGGGTATTGATGAGTGCTTAATTGTGCATATTTTCATTTATTATTATTGGGTCTTTTGATAATAATAAGTCTCTAAATGGTCTTATTAATTTATATTTATACTTTAGGTACATTCGGAGAAGTTTGGTCGAGTTCGAGCTTAAACTGTAAAATTATACAGTTTCGTTGACTCATCTTGCTAAAGCCATATCTCCTTCGATTGAAGTCGAATGGAGCAGATTCAAGATGTTCTGTAAAGCTGGGAGCACCCCCTACAACTTTCATGCTGGGTGTTTGGCAAGATAATTTTGGGAACATATACTAATTTGCAGCTAAAGTTGATATGTTGCAGCTATTTGGAAACAAAGGAAAATTGAAAAAAACGCAGACAAGACTCTCTGTTACTTTTCCTTGTACGAAACTCAGACCCATCTTGGTATATTTTGAAGCCCAAAAGATTAAGAGAAGTCAACCCCATCAGCCCCTCCGTACTCACCCAAAACAGCCCAATATCTCATGTGACATGGAGCAAAAGAAAAAAAAAAGAATTTCAAGCCAAAAGTCCAAGACAATAACGTGATTACATAGGGGAATAAGAGGAGGTCAGTACCGTCATTTAACAAAACAAAATCAAAGTCAACTCATCTTCTTTCGGTCGGTACAAACGAATACTTCCATCCCAGGCTCTCTTTCCTTTCTCCTGCTCATCATACAATTGTATTGTTCCTATTCTTATGTACTTAGCAGTGGGCGATATCATTCGTGAAAAAAATGCCCATTAGATTGTTCTCTTTTCATGGGCTTTTGCTGGTGAATAAGTTTGGTTGGAGGGTAGGACTACGGCTCGCAGATCGACTAGGGTGATAGCTACAACACATGTATATAAGGAGAGCCAACTAAATATTGGGTATTCCCCTAATTAGTCTTAGTTTTGTTTTAACTTTAGTTAATTTAGTTTAGGGCTTATTGTTTTATCAATCTCAATCACAATTTACTATTCAACTTCAGTTTTCAAGTGCAGTTCGTCATTTTTCTATTAGCCATTGAATGATTTAATTCTTGCAATTAAGTTAATATATCGATTAGATTAGTTTGCCCCAAATTCGTATTAATTTCTTCGATACTTGTCTTGGTCGCTATGTGCTGGTTAGGTTCTTAGTCAACAGTTTAGTTTGTTTATTACTAGTACAATACTAATTGGGTGACACAATTGGGATTGGATACTATGATGTTATTTAGTCGTTTTAGTTCTTGGTGGGATCGACTAGTTTGTTTTCTGTCATTATTTTTCATTAGGTAGTTTACAGTTAGTCTTCCGTACTCCCTATCTATTCGTCGTTAGTCATTAGTTGCTAGTCGTTTTAGGAGATGTCCCAGTTCACTTCAGTTTAATTTAGTTTAATTTACTTTTTGACTCAAATTTTCCATCGTTTGTCTTCGTGGGATCGACCTCTACTTCCCTAGGCTATAAGTTAGGTTAGTTGAGTTTTCTTTGTGGGCCCCGACACCCGAACAAAATGGCGCCGCTGCCGGGGATAAGCGGTGTGGTTCGTTTGAGTCATTGTTATGTTTAGTTCGGCTAGTTTCTATTTTAGCAATTTGTTTGTTTAGGGATTTTTCGGTTATTTTGTTTTCAGTTTCTTGACTAGTTTTTTGTCTCCGTTTGTGTGTCTTCTAGTCATGTTTATGATGTCATTGCGTACCTTTCCCCGTAGATGTTTATGCATTTGTCTTTTATTGTTAGAGTCAGAATTGATTTTGTTATTATATTTTTCTAGTATGAGTTTTTTTTCATTTTTTTTCTTTTGTGATTGTCTATAGTTTATTTAGCGTTCTTATGCTTGAAAATTTTCGTGGTCAATTTTTTTATCTCATTATAGTTACTGTTCTCTTTATTAAAAAAAAAACAAATCGAGTTGTTAGTTTCGTCTAATTGTTCAAAGTACTTGGTCGTTTTTACGTATCTCCTTCATTGCTAGTTCAAATTGCATTACTTTTCTTTTTTATATATATATATATTTTTCATACTATTTCATATACTATTGTTCAATTTCTGTTTGTTTAGGTCCAGGTCCATAGTTAAAAAAAAAACTTCCAAAAAATTTTAAAAATGTCCGGTTTCGTTAAGTTTGAGTATGAGTCATTTGGGGAGTACTTTTACAGATTTCTTGATTTATTAGCAAAGTACTCTACTCATGATTGAGAAACTAGGGAGCTATGTGAAATTCTTTATAATGGTCTTAATAGTATTTCAAGAGGAATGATCGATTTAAAGTTTTTAGGTGAATTTTTTGACTTTGACCCGGTGGAAACTTGGAGATTACTTGAGTACTTGGCTAAAAAGGACCTAAGAAAAGCTAACACCTATGGACCTCATAGCTCTTATGATCAGACATTTCATTCATCTCCTACAATTTCTAATTTTTGCTCTCATTGTCATTCATTGGATCATCATGTCTCTTGTTGTCTCTATAGTTGTAATATGATGCAGTTGGAGAATAGCTACATGCCTACGATTGATAGTTTTTATCCTAATTGCAATGCCAACTTTGTCCAAAATGATTTAACTGTGGAGCAACTAGAAAGGCTGGAGAATATGGAAAGGGCTGTAGAGAGCATTGGTATTATGTTGGAAAAATTGACGAGGGATATTTCCAGTGTTGAGTCTCAGTTTACTACCGAATTTAATTCTTCACAGGAGCCTGATTGTGAGTTTGGTATTGCAAATGAGCCCTTACAAGGTTTATCAACCAAGGGAGTTAGAGATGATATGAGTATGGAGTGTCAGTTTAAGGGACATGATACATATTCTAAGGAGTCAAAGAGTGGTATTAGTAGAATAGAGATGCAGTTAATGGATGCAGATGAGGAAGTTAACGAGGTTTGTGTTGAGTCACAACAAATAATAGTTAGTCAAAGTCATGAGAAATATGTTTGTCTTTTCTGCAATTCTTCTAATCATATTATCACGTCTTGCCCCTTTTTTTATAATAATCACTCATTGCAAGTTGAGTCAGGTGCTTTAGCTCACCCCTCGCGCATTTCAATTGTAAATGATATCCAAGCTACTTCAATTGATATAGAATTTAGGAAGCACGATAGTTTTTGTCATCCACCTAATTATAGTGTTGGTGATTCTGATTGTGTTTCTTTGGGTCCTTTGTCTGAAAATATAGCTAAGAACCATGAGGATTTCGTATATATCGAGTCCGAATCTGAGCATGAGCCTGATGTTACAAAAGATGACTTGGGTGGCTTCATTTCTTTCCCGAATCTGTCTGAGCCCGGGTCTGAATCTGATATAGAAGATGAACCGGTCAACTTTCCAATGTTTGAGGAACCTCCTCTAGATGATAAATTCATAGAGGATAACCAGGATCTTGTTTCTAAATGCTTAGAGAATATGGAGCCTATTGTGTCTGGTGACTTGCCTACATGTAACTTGTCTTCATGTTTGCAGGGTATCACTAGTGACTTACATAATGTCTTGGAGGTTTTTACAGGAGATTTGGATGTTTTAGAAGTTGATATGGCGGACAACGAGCATGACACCGATACTGATTCAACTGAAATTTGATCTCCTAGACCTATATTTGAGGATTACTATCATCTTGAGTTTGATGTTTCTATTTTGTAGAGAAGTAACAGATTGCTCGAACCGGAGATAGTTGTCATTCCTGAGTTGAGTGATGCAACAAAGAGCTCACAATCTTTTAATCTTCCTCTCAAACTTTCTCATACTCTTTCATTTCTGACCAACTCCCTGGATGCTTCTTATGAAACAATTTTTCCTACTGTCATGCTATCTATGTGTCAGAACTTACCAAAAGATGTGAACATAATGTCATGCTTTCAAAAAATATTTGAAGGGTCTAGGTTTATAAGCTTCTCTAAAGAAATCAATTTTATTTTTATGACTTTCTGCAATATGTCTAAGTGTGTCAAATTTCAGTTATGTGATAATTGGGCTTGCATTTTTGATAAGTTTAAGAGGGCAATGAATATGGTTCCACTTTTGCCTGAATCTCTTTTCATAGTTCCTAGTTGTCTTGTGCTACATTCTGGTCATACTTCCACGATTTTAATTTTTTATTGTGGATTGAGTGTTAACATGTTGTTAGACACACAGAACAAGGACATGTACTTAAACTTTGGCTCAATAACAGTTTCAGTGGGACATTCACATCATTCTGGTCAAATTAAATTTCCTTTTAGCAAGATTTATGTTATGCTATCTATCTTGCGTATTGACAATGAGGAGGTTTGTGACTATTATGATTGGGCTAGGACATTTGATATGCTAAAACGGGCTTTGAAAATTTGTTTGCAAGAACCTGCTCCCATAGTTGTTTATTTGTTTGAACATCATTCTGGTCACTCATTAGTTTCCAATGACAAGTGGATGTTTCCTTTGTTCACATTGTTCTATTTTTACACTCACTTATTTAAGATGTGTGCACAGGTTTCTACCAAGTTAAAAAGAGCTTTGAATTTAATATCTTGTTCACATGAGTCTGATGAACCTATGACTTTTGATCTGAATTCATGTTTTCACTCTAAGTCCTTTGTTCGGCTGAATACCACAGGACCTTATCACTTATTTTCTATCTTTCTTTTGCTATTAATTGCTTACGTAGTTTTCTCCGAATTGTGTGGCCAGGCTTATGATAAGCTGATGCGCGCCTTAACTATACTTGAAAGCATATGAATGGCATTGAAGAGCCACAAGTGTGATCTGTGAGCTATGAAATGTATGCTCAGCTTGCAGTGTCCGAGTTGTGGACTAAAAGATAGTGTACGCTAGGTTGGCAATACGTAGAAGTTCGGATTTCAGAAATTTCAGATTATGTGAAGTGGCTGATGCTTCACTCGAAACATGATGGCTTGGTTGGAATTTCAGCCTCCAACCCGGTAAGCTCGTTCCCTTTACATTTTTTTAATTATTCTTTTTCTACAGTTTTTCTTTCTTTCTGTTAGCACCTCGTCCCAAGATATTTTTTTTATAGACGAGTGGGATCCTATCTGGTTCTGTGTTTGGTGTTTTGTGGCAGTTTTTTGCATCAAACTACTTAGCTTGGTTCTGGTTCCACTTTCATCTTCATTTTCTTTATTATTATTATTTTTTTTTTCCTCCTTCCTTTAAGAGACAATGAGGACATTGCAATATTTTGGTGTGGGGGAGGGGTTGTTTTTTGCAAGTTACTTAAAAAGTGTATGAAGTTCCAGTCCATTAAGGTTAAAACTAAAAAAAAAACTGGTTTGAATTGATTTTCTGTTTTTTGTCACTATGAGCTGCGAGTGAGTAACGACTAATTGCCCAAAGGTGTCTTTGTGATCCTTGAGTTAACTGGACTTGTAGTTTAGTGTCCCGTGAGGTTTATCTTTGAAAATTTTACAAAAAGATTTTAGTCTCTTTCATGTCTTGACTCCCGGTACTTGCATGGCTTCTCACTCTTACATTAACACGAAAATGATTAAGGCATTTTTTTTTTTTGAGCTACATAGCCAAATGCCCTACCCATGTTGATATATCTGTTGAATTAACCCTGTTGAGCCTTATTTCCTTATTTTTCATTTGATACCCACATTTATAAGCCAATTAGCCAAATATTAACGTTTTCACCTTAGTCGTAGACTTGTGGAGAAAGTTTGGTTAGCTACGTTGTGTGGGTGTATAAGATGAACGAAATGTGGTATACTTTGTGTGGTTGGCTACTGAAGAACAAGTTCATGTCGACGTTTGTTGGCTCGAGATTGTAGTTCACGTTTTGAGGGTTCATTTTATTTTTGCTCTGAAAAAAAAGATGAAAAAAGCCTGCTAGGTCGAAAACCCAAAATGGGCGGCCTAGGCAAAAATAAGGGCAAAAAGAAAGAAAGATACAGATGGTTTATTTATTCATCTGATTGTGGTCATGCCTAGGAATAATGCACTGCTTGGTTGATGCATTAGAAGGTTACAAGATACTTTTTAAAGGGCAAGTTTGTGGGAAGTTGTCCTCATATTAGATAAGTAGTACTTAGCAATTGGGCACCGGTAAACTTCGGATTTGAAACTTGCTCATGTGATATAACTATGGGTCATGTTTATGCTGAATATATCTATAATGAGGTTGATGGCATGGGTTATGCAATATCAGATTATCAAAATCTTCTTACACCATCAGAGGTTAATACTGAATCACAAGTGAAGAAGTGATGGATGATTAGGATGTTATACTAGTTTTGTTTGGGATTTATGGTGTATAATTTGACAGGATGGCACTAGAGTTTTATTTTTGCATGTTTTCACTTCTCTCTGGTACAAGGAAGCTAGAAGTTGAGTCAATGTTAGTCCATTTTTGCTCCACTATATTTTCGACTTATTAGCTACAATCCTAAAACTTATTTATCCTACCCCTACCTAAGCCTTACATTACAACCCGATTAAAGACTTTTTGATTCGTGTTATGTTTGAGACGACTTCTTTTTAGTTGTTGGTTGAGTCGATTGCAAGTTCATGGCTATTCTTGTTCATTGAATGAGTAGGTGGGAGACCCTACTTATAAATGTAAGGTTATTAAACACATGAGCGATGAGTGATCTACTTGTCCAGTTTACTCACTTGTTATTACTAGTTGTATCTTACTTGCGCTCGTGTGACTAATTTTTTTTTTTTCTAACTAAAATGATTTTGGAACTATTATTTTGAATCTGTGATTTTGACCGAGATGGACTGTTACGAATTGCATTTGTTAAGTAGCATATTTATTTTAACTTTGTGGGTGTGTTAGCTGTAAACCCTCACGAGACCATGACTCGTCCACTAGGGACACCTAGGGGTTTAAAGGGCTTGTTGCACGTGTTAAGTGTAACCGTGATTCCTACGACAGTGAGTTAGGATTTTCTTTTATTTTTAATTTTTGTTTACTCGAGGGCGAGTAAAGATTTAGTGTGGGGGAATTTGATGAGTGCTTAATTGTTCATATTTTCATTTATTATTATTGGGTCTTTTGATTATAATATGTCTCTAAATGGTCTTATTAAGTTATATTTATATTTTAGGTACATTCGAAAAAGTTTAGTCCAGTTTGAGCTTAAAGTGTAAAATTATACAGTTTCGTTGACTCATCTTGCTGAAGCCATATCTGCTTCGCTTGAAGTCGGATGGAGCAGATTCAAGACGTTCTGTACAGCTGGGAGCGCCCTCTACAACTTCCATGTTGGGAGTTTGTCAAGATAATTTCGGGAACATATACTAATTTGCAGCTAAAGTTGATACGTTGCAGCTGTTTGGAAACAAAGGAAAATTGAAAAAAAACGCAGACAAGACTCTCTGTTACTTTTCCTTGTACGAAAATCCAGACCCATCTTGATATATTTTGAAGCCCAAAAGAATAAGAGAAGTCAACCCCATCAGCCCCTCCGTACTCATCCAAAACAACCCAAAATCTCATGTGTGAAGGAAAAGAAAAAAAACGAGAATTTCAAGCCAAAAGTCCAAGACAATAACGTGATTACATAGGGGAATAAGAGGAGGTCAGTACCGTCAGTTAACAAAACAAAATCAAAGTCAACTCATCTTCTTTCGGTCGGTACAAACGAATACTTCCATCCCAGGCTCTCTTTCCTTTCCCCTGCTCATCTTACAATTGTACTTTTCCTATTCTTATGTACCTGTAAGTACGGTAATTCTATCGAGTATTTGCCACGCCTTATGATGTAAACCTAACTTGTCATTTAGTATTTATAGCAAGACTATTTGTTATGACAATTGTTTGAAAGTTTGAGAAACGGGATTAGTAGTCGTGTCCATCACCTTCCCCTCGTCTTCCTGATCATTTCCATATATAATACCTCTATATTCGGCCTTAAATTGATTGATTTTAGCCCATTAATGGCTTTAGTCAATTAATTAGTCAA
>ONZK01003402.1:17375-30538 GCA_900322385.1 Pharnaceum exiguum
TTATGTGGATTCATTTCCGTTAGATTTGGGCCCCTGTATCTACACCTTTCCATTCCTTTGTCAAAAGAAAAGATCAGAGAATAGAAGACACCACAGTGAAGAAAATTCTTGCCAGTCATCCCAATCGTTGATCTTTCTTTCCTATTACACGGGTTTCTCTCCACCTACTGGTATCTACCAAATTAGTCTTACTTTCCTTTCCCCATCTATACATTACTTGTTTGGAAATATAGTTTGTACAATAATTATTCTTTGGAGATCTATCTCAAGTCAAAATTCACTAGTATACATAGAGGGGTTCTCAATGTAAAGAGGTACACTACCTTTAGTTTAGTTAGTTTAGTTTAGTTATAATTTTCTGTTTTTAGGGGTAATTTTTATGCTTTTCTATTCTGATTTTTAATGAACAAATTAGTAATTTAGTTCATTATTAATCTCTTTGCAATTTCAATTACTCTTAGTTAAAGTTTCAATTTTTGTTTGAGTTAATTAGTTGAATATTTGCACTTGTTTTTGTCTCTAATTCATAAATTAGTTTCGTTTCTGTTGCCTACTGTTGAATTGTTATTCGTTAGTTCAGTTCATGAGTTTGTTTCTTCTTACAAATTCTAAGTTTAATTTTATGTTTTAGTTTCAGCTAGTAATCACTCTACATGCGCCTAATATTTTTCCGATCGTCAATTAGTTCTTGTTTTGATTCTTTTATTTTATAAATTATGATTAGCATTGGATTGAGTCTAGTGTTCTGCTAGTCCTCTTAAGTGTTTTCGTTTTAGTTTTCACTGAGTAAACTACTCCTTGTTCTTTAATTTGGTTTCACTGTTTCATGTACCTTAGTTTAGTTGACTTGTAATTTTATTAGTGTCTTTGTTATTAATTTCGTCTAACCTTAGCACTAGTTCTTTCCGTCTGTTTGTTTGTAGTAGTTACTAGTGTTCACTTCGTCTGTTCTTAGTAGTAGTTCACTCTTTTACGTCTTGTGCCTCTAGTTAGAAAATTTGTCCAGTAGTTTAATTTTACAGAATTGATCGCTTATCTATGTGTATTCGACCTTTACTGGAAATACAGTACTAGTTTAATTAGTAAAGTTTATTTTGTTGGTCTCGACACCCATCAATTTTGGCGCCGCTGTCGGGGATAAGCGGCTTGGTTTGATTTGAGTCATAGGCATGTTAAGTTCGGCTAATTTCTGTTTTGACAATTTTTGTTTAGGAATTTTTCAGCTATTTTGTTTTTAATTTCTTAACTACTTTTTAAGTATCGTTGGTATGTCTCATATTACTCCCTGTTTGTTTTCTTACTTTGTAGTTAGTCGCATGCTAGAGTTCCTTGTTTTTATTAATTTAGTCGATGAAACCCAAAAAAAAAAAATATTTTGATTGTTTCTGGTTATGTTATCTGTGTGCTTTCTTGTTGATCTTTTTTATGTTTTCTCCTTTAATAGTTAGTTGATCATACATTAATTCTTAGGTTCTCGTCTTATTAGGTGATAATTGTGTGGTACTCTGTTTAATTTTTCGTAGTTAAATAGTCCTATTTGTCTTTCTTTTATTTATCTTCCTTGTTACTTTAGTTCACTAGTCTCTAATTTGTTGTTTTTGCAATATTTTATGCTCTATTTGGTGGACACCATACCCCTTGCACGAAATTACAAAAAAAAAAAAGAAACAAAAAAAAAAGTCAGGTTTTTTGATTTTGTGATTTACTAGCTAAGTACCCCAATCATGGTTTTGAAACTAGGGAGTTATGTCGTGTTTTATACGAGGGTTTTAACCCCAATTCAAGGGCCATGACAGACTCTAAATTTTATGATGAATTTTTGGATTTGAACCGGAGGAAACTTGGAGATTGCTAGAGTATTTCGCGAATATGGACTTGAGAGAGTCTAATACCTATAATAGGCCTGATAATTTTTCTGTGCAACATGTTCAATCGCCACCTCCTGTGAATTTTAGCCCTTGTTCTTATTGTCAGTCTAAGTGTCCATACGTGCAATATGAAAACACTAGTATACAGGAGAGTTATGCACCAAATTGCTATTATGATAATTATGTCCAAAATAATTTTTCTAGGTGTCAAGATGTCCCGTATGATTACTCTAGTTATTCTGCAGAGCAAAGTGATAGGCTTGCGACTATCGAACAGACTTTAGAAAAGGCTTCTAACAAGTTAAGAATGTTGAAAACAGATGTCCAAACTGTTCAGAGTCAGTTCAATGAGATAAATACGTATGTAGATGAGTTCAATTGTGTAGATAACCCCTTAAATATGTCAATCGCTCAAGAGAGTTTGGTTACACAAGTAGGAAAAGAGATTAGAGAAGATGATACTTTTTGTCATTCACATGGTCTTAATGATAGTGTAGGTGATTTTGATTGTTTTCCCTTAGTTTCTTCATCCGAAAAAGTAGCTGTAAATCATGAGGGCGTTGACTGTTTTGAGTATGACCCTGAGGTTACTAACGATGACTTGGGTGACTTCACTTCTTTCTCATGTATGACTGAAACTGAATCTGATTTAGAAGATGAGGTAGAAAACTTTCCAATGTTTGAGGAACCCCCTCTAGATGATAAATTCATAAAGGATAGCCATCATCTTATTTCTATGTGCCTAGAGAATATTGAGCCTATTGTGTCTACTGACTTGCCCTCTTTTAATTTGTCCTCCTGTTTGCAGGGTATTACTACTGACTTACAGAATTTCTTTGAGGTTCTTACAGCAGATTTGGATGCTTTAGAAGTTGATATGTTGGACATTGAGCACGACCCTAATGATGATTCTAAAGAAATTCATTCTCCCAGAACTACATTGGAGGATTACTGTAATTTTGAGTTTGACATGTCTCTTTTGCAGGGAAGTAATAGCCCAAAAGTTTCAGAGTTGGTTGTGAGACTTGACAAGAGTGATGATGAAACAGAGAACTCTCCATCTCTTACTCTCCCTATTACAGTTTCTCCTCCTCCCCATGTTACAATTGATCCTCTGCATGCTTCTAATAATTTAGTCTTTAGTCCTACTGTCATGCTATCTGTCTGTCAAGACTTACTTAAAGAGAATGAGCGGTTGATACTATGCTTCGACTATTTTAACAGTTCATATAGATGTTCGGATGCTTCTGACAGAATTCTTGGTGTGATATGGTGCAAGTTGATTAAATGTGTTGACTTGCTGTTTTCTAACAATTGGGCTTGCAACTTTGATAAGGTCAAGAGGACATTGAATATGATTCTATATTTGCCTGAAATTGTTATGATAGTTCCTTACAGTTTCGTGTTACATTATGGCCGTGATCGCATGCTGTCAATTTATTATCATGCACCTAGTGTCGACATGCTTAAGGATAAATTAACAGCGGATTTGTCTTACAAGCTTGATATCAATATTAGGATTTTTGCAGGTGGTTTAAACCATACTCATGAATGTAGACCAGTAGCTATGTGTTATTGTTACTTCCGTGTGCTGTTTCAGGTTTCATTTTTCTTATGAATGGGCTCGGCAATTTGATATCTTAATAAGAGCTCTGAATCTGACTTGGAATTTTCATGAGCTAGCTGATTATTTATGGATTCTTATAATTATTCTGTGGACTGTGATGATCTCAAGAAGACTCTAACATGTTCGGTCATTTTGTCCATGTTATTGTTGTGTTCAGATACCCATTTTCCTGAAATTTATTCTGCACATAGAATATTGTCAGAGCATGTAACATGCCTTGTTAACAACGAACTGACTGAGAAGCATACATGTGAAGCTTTACGTTGTGGTGACGAATTTTGCAGGGTGTTTCGATTATTATGACCAACTCACTTTTGCCCATTACAAGTTTTCTGTCAAGTTTTACTATTTTCTGCTAAGCTACTACCAATTACAATTTTCTAGAGATTGGCCTAAGAATATTGATAAGTTAAAGAAGTCTCTATATTTAGTTTCTTATGCATGTGAAGCTGGTGATATATTTTTCTATGAACTGAACATATGTTTTGATCAGCCATCCTTAGTGAATCTGAAAACTTCAGTAGCTTGTCATTTGTTTTCTCTGTTTGTGTTAATATGTGCTTACACTCACTTCTCAAAAATGTTCTCCCAGACCTTTGACAAGCTGTTGCGGTCTTTGACGATGCTTGTAGTATAGTAAGCACATGCAAGGTGTCAGAGAACGACAAGTGACAAGTATGAGCTTTAAGAAGTTAATTTGCTCTTTGATCTACGCTAGGCTGGCGGAAGATGTTCAGATTCCAGCTGCAGACATTCAAGACTACGGGAAGTGGCTGATGCTTCACATTGGAAATAATGGCTTGAGTGCATTCAGCACTTAACCCGGTAAACACGTTCCTTTTGTATATTTCAATTTGTCTTTTTCTTTTCCTATTTCTAGAGTCATGTCTGGGAGCAACAACTAGTGAGTTTCTGCTTGGTATTTTGCACATCCTGTGAGTCAGTTTCCTATTCAACGCTATGGTTCTGTGGTTTGACGTCTTATCGTTGTTGTGTGCTAGTATATTATGCCAGGCAGCGTGTGTATTTTCATTTCTCATTTTTCTTTATCATTTTTTTTCCCTCTTCCCCGTGGGTACAATGTGGACATTTCATGATTTTAGTGTGGGGGAGGGGTTGTTTTAGCAAGTTACTTGACAAATACATACAGTTACGGTCCATTGAGGAAATTGTTTTGCGAAAATTGGTTTGAAAAGTGATTTTTCTGTTTTGTCACTTGAGTGCGAGCAAGTAACGACCTTAATTTTCTTTGAAACCCTTGAGTTTACTAGACTTGTGATGAGTACCTAGTGAGGTTTCGCCTACAGATTATTGCTTATTTATGCGCTTATGGAGTAGTCTCTTCTTGACTTGACTTCCGGAAATTGTATGGTTTCTCTTGACTGAACGCGAATATGATTAAGACATTCATTTGTTTTGAAACCACATAGCCAAATAGCTTACCTTGTGCTAATTTTATCCTTTGATTTACCCCCTTTGAGCCTTATATCCTTTTTTATTCATTTGTTACCTACATTATAAGCCATTGCCTGAAAAAAAATATTTTAAACCCAAGTCTTAGACTGGTGGAGCATGGTTTGTTTGTGAAGTCGTGTGAGTGTACAAGATGGAGTGGGGTTGATCTTACTTAGCTATGAGATTCGGCAACTTTGGATATTTTTGGGGTATGCGTCATCATATCTCTGTTTGTGGTTCCAAGTTTGAAGTTCAGATTTGTACTCTAAAGTTTTTATTTTGAAAAGAAAAAAGGAAACAGCCCGGTAGGTGGAAAACCCGAAAAGGGCAACCTAGGCAAAAGTTAGGGCAATCAAAAAACAAAAAGAAAAAACAAAATGAAAGAAGTTGAATTATGATACTGAGGATGATTTATTTTCCTTGTGCTCTCTTTGTTCAGTTCCCCCTAGTTTTGTTACTTATGGCAAGGGATTGTACTTCCATCTTTGAGGCTTGACTACTGGAATATTGTGAGTGGTTGGAATAGTTTTGGTGAATTAGCATGCTTGTTACGATGCACTTTTGGTTAAATGGATCAGAAAGGTTAAGAATGCATTTGTTATCATGGTGTGTCTATATTCGTACTAGGCTAGTTTCTGCTTAATTGAGTTAAAGCTCCAGTTGAGAATAGTTGGTGATTATTTGGGAGTGATGATAAGAATTTGCAACAAGTACATAAAGCAAGTACATAAAGCGGTGGACTATAAATGGTGCAATATTTTTTAAATGATATCATTAGTTTCCAATGCACATATTACGGACGGCAGATGCTATTTGTTATGGGTTTGATTGCTTGATAAGTGGATGTGGCCTAAATGAGTTCATGGGCTGCTGGAGTTTTATTTTTGCGTTGTTTACTCTGTGGACCTATAAGTGAATTAAGGTTCCCGTTTTTGCTCCACTATGTCTTTGATTTATTAACTCCACATTCCCAAATTATTTATCCTACCCGTTACCTAAGCTTTATGTTATAACCCGCTTAAAGTCCTTTTGATTCGTTGTTCGTCTTAAGACGATTCCAAGGTCATGGAATTTCATGTTCTTTGAATGAGTTAGATTGAGAGACCCTACTTTCAAATGTGAGCTTACAATGCAAAATTAAATATCAATGAGTGCATTTCATTACAAATTGAGTGTACTTGTCCAGATTACTCCTTTGACGGTTGTGACTTCCATGCTCTCATGTGATTTGAAATTCTTTTCAAACTAAACTCGTTTTATTACCTTATTGGACTGTTACGAATTGCATTTGTTAAGTAACTTGTTTGTTTAACTTTGTGGGTGTGTTAGCTGTAAACCCTCACGAGACCATGACTCGTCCACTACGGACACCTAGGGATTTAAAGGGCTTGTTGCACGTGCTAAGTGTAACCGTGATTCCTCCGAAAGTGAGTTAGGATTTTTCTTTTTTTTTTTATTTTTTTATTTACTCGAGGACGACTAAATGTTTAGTGTGGGGGAATTTGATGAGTACTTATTTATCCATTTTTTACTTATTAATATCGGTTTCTTTCGATAATATTATGTCCCTAAATGGTCTTATTAAGTTACATTTATAATTTAGGTACATTCGTAGAAGTACGGTTCAGTGTGGAGCTCAAATTACGAAATTATGCAGTTTCGTCGACTCATCTTCCAGAGGCCATATCTCCTTCGTTTGGTGTCGTATGAACCTGAGTCAAGAGGCCCTGTAAATCTGGGAGCATCCTCTACAACTTTCATGTTGGAAGTTTTGATAGATGAGATCAGAATCCTATCTGAATTTGCCGTTGAAGTTGGTTGGTGCTAGCTGTTGGTAGAAATTGTTAGAAACGAAAAAAAAAGAGAAAAAAAGAAAACTAGAAGATACTACCTGATATCACACGTGAAGGCAAAGACAGAAAGAAAAAAAAAAGAAGAAAAGTCCAAAAGATTATTTGATCACGACAAGGAAATAAGAAAAAAAGAAAAGAAAAAGCACAAGACCCATTTGATGACTTCACGTGTACAAAGGAGGCCAAAATAAAAAGAAAGAAATCAAGGAGTCTACAGCCTTCTACATTTTCTCATTTCTTTCTAACCCCTAAACGGCTCCCTTTTCATTCTTTTGTCAAACGAAAAGATCAGAGAAGAGAAGACACCACAGTGAAGAAAATTCTTGCCAGTCATCCCAATCGTTGATCTTTCTTTCCTATTACATGGGTTTCTCTCCACCTACTGGTATCTACCAAATTAGTCTTACTTTCCTTTCCCCATCTATACATTAGTTGTTTGGAAATATAGTTTGTACAATAATTATTCTTTGGAGATCTCTTTCAAGTCGAAATTCACTAGTATACATAGAGGGGTTCCTAATGTAAAGAGGTACACTACCTTTAGTTTAGTTAGTTTAGTTTAGTTTTAATTTTCTGTTATTAGGGGTAATTTATGCTTTTCTATTCTGATTTTTTATGATCAAATTAGTAATTCAGTTCATTACTAATCTCTTTGCAATTTCAATTACTCTTAGTTACAGTTTCAGTTTTTGTTTGAGTTAATTAGTTGAATATTTGCACTTCTTTTTTTTCTCTAATTCATTAGTTCAGTTCATGAGTTTGTTTCTTCTTACAAATTCTAAGTTTAATTTTATGTTTTAGTTTCAGCTACTAATCACTATACATGCGCCTAATATTTTTCTGATCGTCAATTAGTTCTTGTTTTGATTCTTTTATTTTGTAAATTATGATTAGCATTGGATTGAGTCTAGTGTTTTGGTGTTCTGCTAGTCCTCTTAAATGTGTTATAGTTTTAGTTTTCATTGAGTAAACTACTCCTTGTTCTTTAATTTGGTTTCACTGTTTCTTGTAGCTTAGTTTAGTTGACTTGTAATTATATTAGTGTCTTTGTTATTAGTTTCGTACTAGTTCTTTCCCTCTTTTTTTAGTAGTAGTTACTAGTGTTCACTTCGTCTGTTCTTAGTAGTAGTTCACTCTTTTACGTCTTGTGGCTCTAGTTAGAAAATTTGTCCACTAGTTTAGGTAGCGTTTGGCATCATTTATGTTGTTTTTGTTTTTAAAAACAAATAAACTGTTTTTCTATTTATTTGTTTTTAGAAACACTTTTAAAATATAAATGATGTTTGGTTGGTAAACAAAGAAATTGTTTTTATAAATGTTTATAAAAAAATGGTGTTTTGCTTGCTTTTATTTTTACTTTCAAAATCATCATATATTTTCCTGACTTTTTGGTACATCACTACATTTTGCACAGCACAACCATAAGATCAACTTGTTAATATAATAGTTTTGCACCCTATTCACACACACACGAAAAAGAAGCTTCGCACTATACTAGTCCCGTAGTACTTCCGCATGTAATATAGTACCATCAGCTGAGTGCAAGTGCACATGGCTTTGCAAGTGCAAGTGCACATGGCTAACAATATTCCATTATTAGCACATAAAGCTTAATTTACATGTTAGTGATCAATTTGAACATTTATAAGCTACATTGCATGATATGGGTGATAATTCACAAAAAAGGGTTAATTGCATTTATATGGTAGTTGTCGTATTGTCTGCAAATTTTTGGGTTCTTACAGGTGCTTTACTCATGCGTTTCGGAGGCTTGGCAGGTATACGTAACTTTATATTTTTGTGGTTATGGTGATCACTAACGATTGTTCACTGCAGGTACAAGTGTTTTATGGATATATTTGGTATTTATCGATTTTCTTTCTTGCAGGTACAAGGAGATTTCTCATAAAGGTACTAAGTGGGTCGTTCTGGAAACAGTCTCCCGATTTTCCGAATCGGGGTAAGGCTGCGTACATCAGGCTCCCTCAATACCCTATCTTAGATGGGATAATACTGGTACTGTTGTTGTTGTTGTTGTTGTTGTTGGGTTAGTGCCTTCAGTACCTGAATCGGGGTCTATAGTAAGACAATCAAATGAACTATTGTAGATACCGTATTTTGTACGGGGTATTGCCATGCTTAATGAAGAAAATCTCCAACCTTATATCCTTCGGTTAGCTTGAATCTTCGTTGTATTGGGTGCACCGGTGCTTGAGAAAGGAAATTGAAGGCATTTTATCAACCCGATCGATTATTAATCGACATTTGGACCGTTAATAATAGCATAGCCCGTCCGATTAATTAGTATTAGCCCAATGGCCTAAGTATTAATTAGTTACTCTATTTTCAAATCAGCCCACAAAATGAGCCCAATCCACTAACCTTTTCCCCTTTTTATATCTAATTATTTAAATATACATTTAATTACGTATTTATTTATTTAATTAAATGTTGCTTGGCGAAAAAGCAAACTCTTCTTTTCTTCATATTTCCATAATATTTAGAGCCTAACACGAGGTTACTAATTATCTAAAATACAATTAGCAATATTCCGCATAAGCAGAAAAAAGAAAATAAAACTTTGTCGAAATCCGACTCTGGCGGCTAACGCCGGAATCCGGTGGTTGCCGCCAGAAGCCAAGCAGTAGGAAAACGCAAACAGAAGCATGATTTTGTGCAGAGCCATAGTCACTTTTTCATAATCCAGAGTAGGCGGCTAGCGCCAGAGACCGGCAGCTGCCGCCATACCCAATTTACGTACAAAGTTTATTTTTGGACGGATCTTTGTGCAATCTCACTAATATTTATCCTAATATTCTTCTTAAATCCGGCCATTCTTCATCCCCTCCTATAATACCCCCCCTTATTTCATTCATTCAACCACCTCACTACTATACTATTATTATGCAGAAATTTGCACTTAACTAATCAATTTCCACCAAAAGTCTAAAATCTACTCCTTTCAAAGCAACCAAACACACTATCAATTCTTAGCAATCTTGCATCAAACAAGGAGCATTTTCAAGACTAAAGGCTACTTTCTCAAGCATCATCCCGCCACAATCCTTGGAGTTTTCAAATTGGCTATACGGCAAAGGTCCCGAACGCACCACCTTTTTAAATTGCTTTCAATTTCTTTTATTTCCATCATGTAGATTAGTGGTTTAATGCTTGAAATATACTAACTTGTGTGTGCATGTGAAGGTCCTTTGCACCTATAGTTGGTAAAGCGCAAGGTAAGGAAACAACAACTCATCAATTACAAACGTATGTTGTCCAATAATGAATCAAACAAGTTTTATCTACCGTTGTAGGGTTTATTGGAGATCATTAATCATTCCCTTTGTTGTATGGGATCAATTGCATCACAATGAACACATCTTGTCTGTAGTTTCGTTTGAAACAACAACTCCATCTATTACAAACATCTGTTTCTCAATAATGATTTAAATAAGTTGTATCTTGCTTTGTAGGGTGTATCAGAGATCATTAGTCATTCCCCTTCTTGTATGTGGTCAATTGCATCAAATAAACACATCTTGTGTGTAGTTTCGTTTGAAACAACAACTCCATCTATAACAAACATCTGCTTCTCAATAATGATTCAAACAAGTTGTATCTTGCGTTGTAGGGTGTATTAGATATCATTAGTCATTCCCCTTTTGTATGTGGTCAATTGCATCAAAATGAACACATCTTGTGTGTAGTTTCGTTTAAAACAACAACTCATCAATTACAAACGTATGCTTCTCCATAATGAATCAAACAAGTTGTATCGTGCGGTGCAGGGTGTTTTAGAGATCATTAGTCATGCCCCTTGTTGTATGTGGTCAATTGCATCAAAATGAACACATCTTGTGTGTAGTTTCGTTTGAAATAACAACACATCAATTACAAACGTATGCGTCTCTATAATGAATCAAACAAGTTGCATTTGCGTTGTAGGGTGTATAAGAGTTCATTAGTCATTCACCTTATTGTATGTGGTCAATTGAATCAAAATGAATACATCTTGTCTGTAGTTTCATTTGAAACAACAACTCATCAATTACAAACGTATCCTTCTCCGTAATGAATCAAACAAGTTTTATCTTGCGTTGTACGGTGTATTAGAGATCATTTGTCATTCCCCTTGTTGTATGTGGTCAATTGCATCAAAATGAACTCATATTGTGTGTAGTTTCGTTAGAAATAAGAACTCATCAATTACAAACGTATGCTTCTCCATAATGAATCAAATAACTTGCATCTTGCGTCGTAGGGTGTATAAGAGTTCATTAGTCATTCCCCTTGTTGTATGTGGTCAATTGAATCAAAATGAATACATCTTGTATGTAGTTTCATTTGAAACAAGAACTCATCAATTACAAACGTATGCGTCTCTATAATCAATCAAACAAGTTGTATCTTGCGTTGTAGGTTGTATTAGAGATCATTAGTCATTACCCTTGTTTTATGTGGTCAATTGCATCAAAATGAACTCATATTGTGTGCAGGTTCGTTTGAAACAAGAACTCATCAATTACAAACGTATGCTTCTCCATAATGACTCAAACAAGTTGCATCTTGCGTTGTAGGGTGTATTAGAGATCAATAGTCATTCCCCTTGTTGTATGTGGTCAATTGCATCACAATGAACACATCTTCTGTGTAGTTTCGTTTCAAACAACAACTCCATCTATTACAAACGTATGATTCTCCATAATGATTTAAAGAAGTTGTATCTTTCGTTGTAGGGTGTATCAGAGATCATTACTCATGCCCCTTGTTGTATGTGGTCATTTGAATCAAAATGAACACATCCTGTGTGTAATTTCATTTGAAACAACTCATCAAAAACAAACGTCTCATTCTCCATAATGAATCCAACAAGTTATATCTTGCGTTGTAGGGTGTATTAAAGCTCATTAGTCATTCTCCTTGTTGTATGTGGTGAATTGCATCAAATTGAACACATCTTGTGTGTAGTTTCGTTTGAAACAACAACTCATCAATTACAAACGTATGCTTCTCCATAATGAATCAAACAAGTTGCACCTTGCGTTGTAGGGTGTATAAGAGTTCAATAGTCATTCCTCTTGTTGTATGTGGTCAATTGAATCAAAATGAATACATCTTGTGTTTAGTTTCATTTAAAACAACAACTCATTAATTACAATCGTATGCTTCTCCGTAATGAATCAAACAAGTTGTATCTTACATTGTACGGTGTATTAGAGATCATTAGTCATTTCCCTTGTTGTATGTGGTCAATTGCATCAAAATGAACTCATACTGTGAGTAGTTTCGTTTGAAACAAGGACTCCATCTATTACAAACATCTCCTTCTCAATAATGATTCAAACAAGTTGTATCTTACGTTGTAGGGTGTTTTAGAGATCATTAGTCATTCCCCTTGTTGTATGTGGTCAATTGCATCAAAACGAACACATCTAGTTTGTAGTATCGTTTGAAACAACAACTCTATCTATTACATCTACTTCTCAATAATGATTTAAACAGGTTTTATCTTACATTGTAGGGTGTATAAGAGATCATTAGTCATATCATTCTCCTTGTTGTATTTGGTCAATTGAATCAAAATGAAAACAACTTGTTTGTAGTTTCGTTTGAATCAACAACTCATCAATTACAAATATATGTTGTTCCATAATGAATCAAACAAGTTTTATCTAGCGTTGTAGGGTGTATTAGAGATCATTACCCATTCCCCTTGTTTTATGTTGTCAATTGCATCAAAATGAACACATATTGTGTGTGGTTTCGTTTGAAATAACAACTCATCAATTACAAATGTATGCTTTATCATAATGAATCAAACAAGTTGTATCTTGCGTTGTAGGGTGTACTAGAGATCATTAGTCATTCCCCTTGTTGTATGTGGTCAATTGCATCAAAATGAACACTTCTTGTGTGTAGTTTCATTTAAAACAACTACTCATCAATTTCAAACGTATACTTCTCCATATTGAATCAAACAAGTTGTATCTTGCGTTGTAGGGTGTATTAGAGATCATTAGTCATTCCCCTTGTTGTATGTGGTCAATTTCATCAAAATGAATTCATCTTGTGTGTAGTTTCGTATGAAATAACAACCCATCAATTACAAACGTATGTTGTTCTATAATGAATCTGTAGGCACAGGGGCCCTGATTTGAGGGAAATGAATCCTCTTAGACTAGTTAATCCCATGGACCTACCCGCTAGGTAGTTGAATGCGCATGCTATTGAACAAGAGTCGCTACCAATTTTATTTTAGCACACATAATATATATACTATTAGGAAAACAATTGGAAAACCCGTTTAATATTATCTTGTTATTAGGTGATTTAGATATAGTAAAAAGCATTTGAATTCTC
>ONZK01003412.1:10549-31248 GCA_900322385.1 Pharnaceum exiguum
ACTTGTGGTGTTTTCCGGTGAAAGGGGAGTGGTGGTTGAGGTGGTGTGTGAGTGTGGGGTGGAGGGAAGTGAGAGAGTGGGTTAGGGGAGGGGGAATGTCGAATGGGGGAGTGAGAGGGAGGAGAGAGAGTGTAATGGGTCTTTAAATGAGTTTATTGCTGAATTTTCTGATGAGTTTCAGTAATAAATACATTAAGCTTTATTAAAATGACATAAAAGGAAGCTAGCTCAAGTGGTTAAAGCATACTTGTTACAAACCAAAGGTCTTGGGTTCAAAACCCCTTAAAGACACTTTTTTTTAAAATGCTTTTGTTTTATTTTTAAACAACCGAAGTATTTTCACAAAATATATTACATAATGAAAAATCATTTTTACTTACCAAAATATATATTTAAAATTATTTAAAATAGTTGGGGTATTACACTTCAAAACTTCAGTCCAAACAGCATGTGAGAACGGGCAACGAAACCATAGATGATCAGCACTCTCACAATTCAGTCTACATAACTAACAAATGTTTGCGAGAGAAAAACCCCTTCTCAATTATCTTGAGTGGTCAAGACATTTTTCAGAGCCATCAGTGTGATTGTTGAGTGCCTACTACCATATGTGATGGAGTCTCACATGCAATGGTGCTGAGAAGATGCAAAAACTCATATGCTTTGCTGAATGAAAAATTACCATTCTTATAACAGGCATACAGTGAGTGGCGTATCTAACTATAAGAATGGGGAGTCGAATGACCCCCGACCCTTTTATTAAAAAAAATATTATTTTTTGTGTTAATTGTTATTTAAAATGTTAAACATTTACCCTAATTAACGTAAATATCCTTCTACTCTTGTAACATTTCTATAGGAAATACTATTTATGATCTTTGAGTGGAAATAATTCATTTGATTTTAGTATTGTAATCAAATTTTCCGGGGGAAAAATTGTGTAAACCCATTTCATATATGAGATCGACTAGGTATTAATGACCATTCGGCTATGTAAGTCCTGGCTACTCCACTGCACACAGTAGATGCTGAGCTTGAGTAATCGAGCCTGCTTTTGTGACAAGTTCATCTCTAACATAGAGAAAAATTTTCCACAGCCAAGAGCCATTAGAGACTTTAGGAATTCACCGAAAGTCAATATGTTTTAACTGGTAGCAAGAAACCCCATTGGAACCAAATAGAGTCAGGACAATTAAGCAATCTCCATATTAGAAAATTTAAGTTGAAATGTATTGCAATTAGGTGACCTCTCTATATTGGATAAAATCTAGTTGCGACCGAAATAGTTAGCTAGTTAAGTTGATACTTTTCAAAGTACAATCATGTGTCATTGTAATCGTACACTAATACAGTAATTTTTCGTGCAATTTAGGCACTATTTAGTTTGCTAACAATTATTTTAATGCAATATAGAATTCAGTAATTTCCCAAAATAAGTACTCTATCTTCCCCATAAAGATCATTACACTATAATTTGACTTTATTGGTCAACTAATGTACTATATATTTAGACCAAAAATATTGCTTCTTTCATTAATAATGCTTGTCTAAAATCATTTTTACTAAATTACTTTTTAAACGCATTATTTTCTATGTAATAATAATATCCATAAATATAATAGGTCACGTTGGTATATTAGTCGACCTACAAAATAAGCAGAACTTAACTCACCGGGGTAGGCGAATGTTTAAAAAATCGAATAGACCAAGTAACTAACTAGGGAAAAAAATCAAAACTAAAAATAGTCCAAGATTTCGATAAAAAAAAAACTCCTTTACTAATATACAATTATGCAAATACTTTTATGATGATAGTGAATGTCTTAATTAAAAGAAGTGTCAACGTAGCTAGCCATTTCAGGCCACTTGTAAATTTAACCACATGTTGAAAGTTAAGGTTAACCAATCTACGTCAATACATTTCGTGTTTTTGGGTTGAATTTACTTATCCTTAACTGTTGATGTAGAAGTATAGCATACGAATACAGAGAACAAGCTATTGTAGTATACCCCAGCAGGATACATTGAAGTATGATGGGGTGTATAATACAGTAGCTGAATACAAGTTTGTTAGAGGTAGTTAGAAGTTGTTAGAGTTTGTTAGTATGGTGGGAAACTTGAGTTAGCAAGTGTGTGTAGGTGTAAATATATAACATGTACACTGATATCATTATATTCAAGTTGATGAAATCAATAATAAAGAAATAAATAATTATAATCGACCTAAGCTTTCCACTAATTTCTTTACTTCCGCATTTTCAACAATAAACTAATATATACAAATCGTGTTTACGTTATTTAGTTAATCAAATTGTTTAGTCATAATTTATCTAAAATCACATCACTTTTTATTTTGAATTTTATTTTTTCTGTCTTACTGGAAGTTAATTTCGTTTAGAAACTCAAGCTAACTATAGTGATTACTATATTTTTTCTTTTAGTTTTGAAAGTGTGCTGGTGTGATGAAAATATTAGTGAGTGAAAGAGAAAAGTTAATTGAAACGAGAAAAAAAGAAGACAAAGCATGTAGAGATTAAAGCTTAATTTGGTGTTCCTGTGAGGTGTTGTAGTTGTAGCGGTGTTGTGCATGTATTGTGGTTGTGCGGTGCTGTAGAATTACTGTAAGTGTCAAAAAAACATGGAGTGTTTGCCAAATTTTAATAAATAAAGGGTGTAAGATTTATTGTTCTTTGAAAACTAAGGTGGTGTGAGTCACACCACCACTCAACCGGCTTTGGCTTAAAGTACCACTTTTATAGGCACTTTTCGACAACACTTTCATTCTACAACAATTTTCGTTTTATATATGTACGGGGTAATTAATAACTAACAGGGGGTCATTAATGATCACCGAGGTATCATTAAGTAACAAATTTTGTGAAAGAAATAACTACCAATATTCTGTTTAAAAGTTAGCAAAATATTTCTTTTTTCTTTCTAAATTAAACAAAAGTTTGTGTGAATCCATTTAATATATGAGACGTGGTCATTGATAGTTATCCGGGATCACTAATGACCATCGAGGGGTCGTTAACCAACTTTTTTCTATCATTAATACTCAATCTAATATATGTGACGGTTTGACACACAATTTTTTCTCCAAAACAAAAGGTGCACTATTTACTTTAGAATGGTGTACCAAACTACCAATGACTTGTTAGCTAGTCATTGCAAACTTTGGCTGTGTTTATTGTTGGTAGTTCGGATTAGTTCGGATTCAGTGGCACTTCTTAGATGTCACTTCGAGTATAACCAAATTCAGCATTATGACTCTGAGGAGTAACCGATGTGACCCTCTTGCAAATTCTGGCATTTGACTTTTTGTTATTGCCGATCTAAAGGATACTTGTAGTTAAGTTTTAAGGAACAACTAACATCATTTAGTTCACGCATGAATGAACACCCGTCCCAACCTTCCAAATTAAAGGAAAAGCCGGAAAGACAACTGCAGTTTCGAAAAGAATGAAATTGACATTTGGATAAGCCATAGTTTGCTTTACCTGGAGCATTATTCGGTTCCGTCAGCTGTAAACTTTCCTCAATATCTATTGACCTACTAGTGTGTGGAGGAGCAAATTAAAACATAATGCATGTTATTAGAAAGCAAATTTGTAAATGCCTACTCAACTACAACGGGCATGCGTTGGTGCCTTCAATTAGTTACCTAACGACATAAAAGGGGATAGTCTAATGTCTATAGAAGCTTTTGTCTAAAATCCAACTTTCTTAGGCTCTTAGCTACTAATTATAAGGACTATAAACGTATCTACTATTTGGACGACGCGTCAAAGCGCGCACTAGCTAGTGTGTTTATATCGTTCATTGCATTACCTTATTAATTAGCTTGGCATATTTTTTTTATTTTTTTTGAAAAACAAAAAATTGGTTTGAAGGCACTGAATGAGGCCATTGAAAATCAAGCCCCAAATCTTACGAGGTGATCGAATGTGTGATCTTTTCTAGTGAGCACCTCTCTGTTCTCACCTCTACTTGTTATTTGACAATTCGCACACTTTATTCCAACAATTGAGATAAGATAGAAATAAGGCCACCATACGCCAATTAATCTATCTATATATAACATTAATAGTATAAATAGAAAAATCGGAGAGAAAAATGTGAATGAACTGTTTTATCAAAGCTAAATATTAATGACATATCTATATTTCATCTACTAGTCTAGGCTACACCAGGTGCATGGGTACACCTGGTTAGGTGGCATTTCCTTTTTATTAAAAGTAAAAAGGAAAAAATGAGTGGCTAAAAGTCAGGCGGTAGTTCGGAGACATTAGTCGTATAAAAAATCTCACTAGTCACATAACTACTAGTCATTAGTCATATAAAAAATACCTACTAGTCATTAGTCATATAAAAATACCTACTAGTCATCCATGTTAAATGTTTTAAAAAATGATGACGTGGCACCCGGTGTACCCTGTACACTGGGTGCACGGATGACTTGCTGATATTTCATTAGTCGATATTAGATTTAGTTAATATGTTTTTGTTATAGAAACAATTTAGCTTTTAGGTTTAGGTGATTATGTACTATAGCAAAATGGCTAAAAAAAATCTTCTAGTACTTCTTATTTTTAGTGAAATTGTTATTTCAATGCAGCAATGCATTTATGGTCAATCTCAAAAACAATCTCTCTTTTTTCTTAAACAGAGGTAACATTGCGCACATCTAACCCCCGAACACCCCCATTGAATGTGGATTTACACCCGGTTGTTGTTCTTCATGTTGTTGTTTGTATAGAGAAAAAATATTTTAGAAAAAGAAAAGTAATTAAAATAATTGATTTAATTTCAGCATGTAATCCAAACTATCCACTAACCACAATTTAGAAAAATATATCATTGTTTACATATAGGTAATAAAAAAAAATTTTAGCAGCGCACCAAATTAGTTTTTTTACGTAACGCAATTTGTGTAGGAGTCACACAAAATAATGATGATGATTAAGCTACTTATTTCGTTTATTAAATATTATTAAAGATGACACCAAGTCATAAAAACTTGAGCAAAAGAACCAAGAAAGGCCCATTGGCCCTTTCAAATACTCTAACCCGTCCCAATTAATTATAATTAGACCATTAGTCTAATTAATAATTAATTAATTCAAAATCATTTAAGTCTGGCCTACCATATAGTACTAGACCAACTCACAAAATAAGCCTAATTCAAATAAAGAAACCCGCTTTTCCTCGCCTAATTAACTTAATTTTCTAAAAAGAAAATATGTTGCTTTGGGTGCTATTATTTCCCACTCATAAAGATATTTTTGGACCCAATAAGACCCTTTTTCGCATTCTTGAGCCCCTAATACAAAAAGCAAGACCAAAAATCACAAAACCACAAAAGGAAGTGAAAAATATTCTCGACAATTCTCGAGAAAAGGCCAACGCGTAGCTTTAAATCAATTTTAAAATTTTATGATATAGTTTATTACTTTATTGTGATTCCTAAAGTAGAAGATCTATCGAGTTTAAAATTTTAGATTAGTATTTTGTGACAAACAAAATAAAAAAGAGAGTTAGACTTATACATTATCTATTAGAAAAATTAATTTTAATATGTTACACAGAGCTCTAACTAATCTTTCAACTGATCTCCATATATGCTCAATAATTTTCCACCGTAAATTATTACATCCAATTAGAATTTGATACTTTGAATTTGACAAATACATATGTTCAATAGTTTTCCATCATAAACGATAAATTGAGCAAGAGCATGTAAGTTATATTCATAGAAAATTAAGCAAGTTACACTACAAACTACAAAGTATAATACTTCCACCATTTAGAATATTTCCCGTAATGCATATTTATGTAATCTTTAATATTAATTTTATAAGTTACAAAATATTTTTCTCTATCTTTTATGCCTTAAGTTTTAAGTGTATGCAACGATAAGATTGAATGATGTAAGGAGGAAAAATATTTCTTTATATGAGCATAATTAAATGTGGCCATGTCATGAAGTATTTGTATAAAGTTAAATGTATCATTTTGTGATTATAATGTTTAAGTGATATTATTACTTGTGTAGCATAAAATTATTATTAAAAGTGAATAAGGATGTGTAGTAATATGAGGAACGTGCTACACAATTTATTAAAAATAGTAACTGTTCAAGTTGAACTTTTTTTTCAGTGTACGATGCGTAACCTAAGCATAAACTCACATTTTTTAGTTTATTATAATTTTTTCCAAAAATAAAATCAATTTAAAAAATAAAAAATAGGATCTATTTATCTAATAATTATCAAAAGAGTAACTTTTTCTCAACGTATGTATGAAGAGCCACACACTTAAGCTTGCCATGTCATTGTTTAGTGTATTGTAACTTTTTTCAAGAAGAAGTTCAATTTGTAAAATAAATAATACTTTATAGATCTTAAATTATACGACAGCTATATATGTTTAATATTATTTGTATATCAAATGGTGTGTTATTCAGATAAATTATAAATATCTATCGTTTGATAGATTTCGAAGAAAGAGTTTATTACAATACTTTATAGATCTTAAATTATACGACAGCTATATATGTTTAATATTATTTAGTATGCCAAGCCACTTAAGTATGGCGTGACCATTCTTTTTTTGTTTGTTGTGATTTTCTAATATAGAAAATCAATTCTAAAATTTAAAATTAGTATATAAGGATAAGAAACAAATTGTGTAAGCCCATTTTATATATAAAACTGGGTATTAATGAACCCTTTACCACACAATAATGACCCCTCGACTACACTATAATAACCCCTCGGCTACACTATAATGACGCCCCTTACCTAGTCTCATCTATGAAACGGGTTCACACAAATTTTTCTCATAAGGATAATAAAGTATAAAAAAAAAGAGATCTTATTATTAGCGTAGCTTGTGGTTATGTGAGACTATTATTAGGAGTGTATTAATGTTAGAACATGTATTGCTGTGAGAAATGCGAAACGCACAGAATTAAATCTAATCTTATTTATTTTATGAGTAAAAGTTATATGTACTCAATCTTATTTGTGTCTTATGACTTTTTTACTCTCCAATCGGTATATGGCTTACTTTTGATGTTTCTTTTCCATTTATTAGTCTTTTAAATCAAAAGGGCTAACGCTATTGTACAACTGCGTGCACGTTACATGGACCTGGTTAGTTAAATACGTAGTTTTGTATGCTCGCGTATACGTGTGCATATAAATCGTAAAAATGAAATTACTCTCCCCCATCCCCATTCTCTCTCCTTACAAAAATGAAAACTACCTCTTACTCCATAACCCTCACAACATTCTCTTTCCTCACAAATTGAAAGCTACTTCTTTTTCCATAACATGGTCTACATGTGAAAACCCGTATTTATAAAATATTTTCTAAATACTTTAAATGAATTTCCATTATATTGTGAGATTAATTTATTAATCTTACTGTCTAAAATTATGGAAAGTGGGAGTTTGAGTTATTTTATTGGAAAGAGAGAATTTTATTATTTCAAAAAGGGAAATTGAATTTCTCTAGGTAGTCTATATATATTAAATTCACCTAGAGAAAGCCCCAAAAGTTGTCAGACAGAAATTCCCGCTTGTTTTCTTTTTCTCCTCTTTCTCTCTGTCTCTCTCTCTCCTCACTCGGCCGACACCCCCACCCCTTCCTCTTCGACCGCAGGCATGGGTGGTCCCCATGGGACCCACACCACTCTTCTCCTCTCTCCTCCCATGCCCTTCTCCCCGACGACGCAAGTCGGCTGTGTGTCGAGTGGCGGCTGCCACCCGACACACACACGAACCCATCCTAGCCGAGTTGGGTTTGTGGTGTTCACCACCACTCGGCTTGGCCGAGTGGCACACACGGTGTGGACAAGCCGAGTGGCACACACGGTGTGGCTTTTGTTTTTTTTTTTGGCTTTTGGGTTATTTAATAAAAAAAGATAATTTTATATTATTTTTATTTTATTATATTCTGAATTATTTTGAATAAATAATTATTATGTTATTTTGAATGATTTTTAGGCAATACTCCTTGTAAGACGAACCATTTGCTTAGTGTGTGTTGATAAACTTGGATTGTGTACTAAACTTTTGGAATTGAGGTAATTCATATTACCTATACTTTACCTTATTTGTTATTTGCTAGGAGTCCCCCGTATGGCATGTTTAGAATGGCTAGGTGGACTAGAGAACATGCATGATGAACTGTAGGTTAGATGACGGGTCGAAACCCCGCAAGTTGGCTATACCAACTTTGGTTGTCAGCTGCTATATGATTATGTGACGAGACTACAACGTGATATTTATATTGCATGTTGTATTTATGTCATTGCTGACTATTGTTGGTTTCTCGTTGTATGATATGTTTATATCGATGTAAAGATTATTGGTTACCCTATTGTTGAAAGGATATTGTTGATGGATGATGTTATGCCGTTGTGGGCTTTGTAGCCAATGTTGATATTGGTAATTTGATTGTTTAAATACGAAAGACGTGGGTTAAGGAGATTCACCTTCATGGTTTAAAAATGGAATTATTATTGGTTGAGCCTTATTGTTAGTTGAACCCATTTCCCTAACTTAAAACAACGTAAACAGTAAGGATTATTTATCTTGTTTGAAGACCCATATGTATGGCCATTTAGGGGACCTTTTTTCCAGGAGATTTTAAAAACCATTTGGTAACTTGCCCATTTGGGTTTGTTTTTGTATTTAGGCCGTTAGTGCCTTGTCATTCCTATTGTTGAATGTCACCATCTTTGAATGGGCACAATGGTAGGATGGTATGATCATACTTAGACTTGTTGGTGGATTAGCATGCTTGAGGGGCATACCATATATGGATGTACCCGACCTTTTGTTGTCATTGATGTTTTCTTTCCAAACCTTAACCATTAAAGGACTCACGTCCTAAATTGAGTAAAGAACATTTATTTATGTTATGATTATATTCCGCTGGGTAGTTGATATTTTGATATGTTATATGCCTTACATGATTACCCATAAGTGTACCTATATCTCTAATCATATGAATTGTTGTCATTATTACTATTTGTTTTTAATAATCTGCTTAACATATCTCTAATCATATGGTTATGTTATAGAATTGTATGATTAGACTTATGTTGCAGTAACACCTGTTTGGGATCTCTGGGGTAAAAGATCGAAGGCTCTACTATAACTATATTAATTTCTATTATTATCTTGTGTATTTTATTATTATTTTATCTAGGGTGCCCTACGGGGTGTTACACCCCACCTCGCTCCTATCTCACTCCTGAAAAATCAAAAAATGTTGCCGTATAACTAGCCCTTGCCTGTACAAAAAAGTGGAAAATTTGTCCCACATTGTTCATAACAAAAGTGGTAAAAACATATCTTATATATAGTATCGCTAATGCTCGATTAACCACAATACCGGTTAACTGTAACTCGTTTGTCTGGAGACCCTGTTGGTACACTACTTGGCGACGTTCTAATTCACATGAACATTTATTCCCTGACCGTCCCACTTCGATCTCTTACCCCAATCTATTTAATTACTAGTCACATGTTGCTCACGTTCCCAAGCCTAAATAGTAACTCACAATATCTGTTGCCATCTATAGGGAACATGATGCGCATATGGTCAATCATCGAACCGGAAGAGAAAGATGTAACAAAACAAGTAAGGCAAACAACATAATAAGGAAAGGTAAGGGTAAGATGACGGAGAACGTTACAGATATTCCTCACACGATGGAGGATGATATGGCCATAGAGGCTGAGACTCAACGTCAACGGGCACTGCATCAACCCATTACTTTAGTAGATTAGCAAAAAGTAAGTCAAAATTTGCGTCACAATATGATGCAGACATTGAATTAACAAATTTCTTTTGAAAAGTCAGGAGGCAATCCTAATAAACCTTTACTAATTCGAGCAGAAAGGTCTCAAACTAGTAGTCAAAGGAGGCTTCATGGGAATTAGATTTCCAAAAAACATCCAGCACATCCAAACCGTAAGGCAGTGCCAAATCCTCATACTACTCACCCTACTTTCAATGAAACTAGGAACAATTACAAATTATTTTTCGTGTTTATTCCGCATCAAATGGGTACATTTGGAAATTATTTTTTTATATATAAATTTCTAATTTTTCCCTAGTATTGAGAAGTTATTTCCAATGTTGCCTTTTAATGAAAAACTGACCTCCATATGTTTTCAATTGGATAATGACGACAGTCACAAAACCACGTCGAGGATAGTCAAGACTCTTTTTCTAACCTATTGATCGCCATTGAGTCTTCGGTAACACCATTAGGTGTCAACAATGGCTGCCACGAGTGTTTCCGGAACCGTACCCCCATGGCCAGTGGTTGGTCCTTGTGTCATACTCCATAAACTAAATAAGCTTTTAACAAGTCATAGCCTCTTGACCCGTTTCCGACAGGGAAGAACAATGATCAATCCTTTTTCCGAGAAGCGAAAGAAGAGGCTAAAAGACTAACTGTGGGAGGAGAAGTGGACGAAGATTACGGCAAAACCAACAAACGTTCTTCCTTTGAACGACCCACTTGACGATGAGTTTCCTCACGAGAAATGGATAAACATCAGCAAGATTAGGCACATGAATACGACTCAAAAGATATGACCAAGTAGTTTCATAAATAGACTTGTCTAGACCCATCAAAAATTTGTTAAGATGCTGAGACTCATGTTCTTCACGGACAACCTTGATGGCGTTATGAAAAACACACTTACCATAAGTACATGATTAGTCTTTCAAAAACACCATAAGGTTCATTATAAAGAGCCTTTAGACGACCATGATAAACTGGATAAAACAGACGAAACAATATCATGAATAGCCTCACGACGTTGATGAACGCTCATGGGATCAACAATAACTTAATTAACAATGTCTAAGATCTTCCCACAACTCTTGAACATTAGTCATAAAGTTAATATTGGTGCAAACCTCCATATGTTTGTGATTCAGTAACAGTACCATCAACAAAACCATGGTTACATTTTGCAACAAAAGCATGTTGATCGAAGAGCATTAGCCCATTCAAAATAATTTTCAACACATTTGAAATAAAAACTAGTTCAAATCTAGCATGAGGTGTCAGAAACATGCAAATACAAAGGAGAATGGTTAGCCTTAGAGTCCTTAACCGCTGGATCTTCGTTGTGAGCCATGAGAAATAAACATGAAACCACGAAACACAACACACGACGCGAGAAAAGCAACGACAAAAAAAAGCAAGATTCGGCGGCTAGCGATTGGTTCATTCCTTGCGCCTAGCGCAGGGTGCAGTGCATCGCGATATGCTGCAACTAGTGCTGGAGTGGAGTGGGACAAATCCTGTCTCGGATCGGGGCAGTTCCACAAAAAACACATGAGAGGAGAAAATACAAGAGCTCGATGGCCCGAGAAGGACTTAGTTTAGTAAGCAAGAGCAAACGATGGGCACATCAGCCGGAGACTTGAAGGTTGGCATGACGGCCTAATCAAGGGGGAAAGAGCACAACGGCCTAGAAGAAATAATTACGTCACGGGAAATAAAAGCCTTATACCAATGAGAGAAATATATTTGGCACAACTAATTTTCTCATGAACATACGTCTAGTATATATACAACTTAAATTGTACACCCAATGCCTGACAGTTTCCAATATGTGCAGTCTTGTGGGCCAAAACATTAGTTTTTTAATATTTATTAGTCTAGTGTATATAACTAAAAATTTACAATATATATAGGTATATATAAGCAAATACTCCATCCGTTTATAAAAAAGTGTCGTTTTCGATTTACATGTTTCAACTTTGACCAAAGATTATCAAAAATCTATCTGCAACAAAAAATTATAAAACCATATTATTATGAAAGTACATCTTAAGACGAATCTATTGACAATAATTTTATTTTATGATTTGAAATAGTTTTCTCACAAATTAATAGTCAAAACTTGTCTCAAAAAGTGAGAATGACACTTATTTATTAACGGAGGGAGTATTTATTACTCCTTTTACACAAGAATCAGTGCAATCGATAACATTATCATTTATCACTCTGCCTAAATTTTATTTAAAAATTAATTTATAGAAGGACTCATACCACATTAGCCCAACGATCAAAACAAAAGCTCTAGTCTTTTAAGGTTTAGGAAGAAAATTCGGACACACTACATTGAAAACCTTGAGGTGGCAAAATAGACCGGCTCACAATAAGCCCAATTGAAACCGACCGTTTCGACTCAAATTTTATGGTTAAAATTCAATCTGAAATTCAAATTAACCGGAACCGAACCAATTTTGACCAGAATTAGTTAAACCCAAATAAGTCCGAACCAATTTTAACCCGAAGAGAGTTTAACCGAACCAGATTAAGTGCCTTTATTAGTTATGACATTTACTCTCATAAAAAATCTAAATAGTTTTAGAATATCGCAATTTGGAGAAACTTTAATTATTTAGTTATATTTAACAATTTATATTGTCGGTCTCAGTAAAAAAGATGTGAACAATTTATCAGAACTTGAAATGGTAACACCCACCTTAACCCTAACCGAAATCAACGAGTCCCAAAACCGAATTTAAACTGAATTGATGAGACCCGATTATAACCGAACCCGAAAATACCCGAATTGAACCAAACCGAACCAAAATGAATTAAATGGTCAACGATCCTAACCCGAACCAGACAGAAACCGATGCGATAGGTGTGGTTGCAACCTATATGAAAACCTATATTTTGGCCAATTATTTCAGTTTATTTGGACAACCCGATGCCCTTTGCAAACAAATATATCTGATGTTTTGGTTCCTCAATGAAATTCACATACGCATGTACTAGTTTGTAACAACTAATTATTGCCTTTACTGGATAAATTACAAACTGGAGAACAGAGATAGTTTCAAGTTTTCATCACCCCTTTTCAGCAACTCCCATTCCGTAAAGTGTTGTTGCAGAATATTACTCCAGCTACCTAAGTCTATAAGTTCCTCAAATCTCCTCCCTACGAAACATTAAGTGACTTTGTCGTACGAGGAGAAGTACGTACTTTTCTGAGTAGCAGGTGCATACATTAGAGATGCTTTATTCGGTGTTACTTCCGCTGCTGTTTATTTTCATCCACTGTATCCTCCCTTCTCATCAGTCATATTACGTTTGGGTTGTAAGTATTATGTTTAATTTTGCCTTACATTTGGTTTCTATTTGGATCATAATTGAATGATACGTATAATACATTTTTATTTTATTGTTTCTTAACTATGAATGTGCATTGTACCTTAGCTTCTCAATTTCTCAAAATAATATGTAATCATTGATCAATTGGTTAATGAATCGTGGCGATCTTCTTGTTGATCTACGTATAAGTGTTACGCATTTTCACTTTCTGCAAGAACGACATTATCTGCTGGCTCATTGCATCTTAAAATCTTATGCCGGAATGAGAAACAAAAAAAAAGAAGTTCAATTATATTGAGTATAATTATCACAAGCAGTTGATGTTTGCAATATGTGCAATAGGTGGAAGAAGCTCCGTACACAAGACTATGCAACACAAAGCCAATCTTGACTGTAAATGGGATGTTTCCGGGGCCAACACTATATGTACACAAAGGTGCTACTATTACAGTCAAGGTCATTAACATGAGCCCAGAAAACATTACCATTCACTGGTATGACTACTAGTCATCTAGTCCTTTTCCACGTACACCTTCCATCCACCCTCCAACCTTGACATTGTGATATTACGTACATTATAGAAATTGAAAAGCTCAAAGTCTCTTAATTATTTATCTAATATCGACAATGTGTAGGCATGGAGTAAAACAGCCGCGAAACCCATGGTCCGACGGACCTGAATACATAACTCAGTGTCCCATCCAGCCAGGATCACATTTTATACAAACAGTTATCTTTTCGGAGGAAGAAGGAACTTTGTGGTGGCATGCTCATAGTGATTGGGCCAGAGCGACCGTTCATGGCGCTATTATCATCTACCCAAGACCAGGAACTACGTATCCTTTTCCGATGCCTGATCTTGAAGTGCCAATCATATTAGGTAAGTAAACGAACATCAAGTAATAAAAGAAAGAAAATATTGCTCTCGTAGCTTAGTCTAAACATATTGATGCATCAAATTAAAGTCATTTACTTATAAAATGGTGTTTATTTTCTCTCCAAAAAAAAAGGTGTTTATTTAAGTTATAATTCTTTTTTGAAGGTATTCAATCGTTCACAAGTTTCTTTTTCAACACCCGTACCGTCAAAAATAAAAAAGTTTCTGTAAAATACAGTAAAAATTTAATTCAGTTCAATTTTAGATTTAATTCAATCTACATTACAGTTTTTCATTTCTTGTTTTGGTTTCACTTTACAGTTCTCCTTTAAAACGTGACTGATGACTATAATTTAATCTAGTTAACGACTTACTTTTTAACTTGTAATAAAAAAATTAGTTCAATCCCGTAATTTCTTATTCAAGTACTTCTAACTAGAAGCAAGATTATTTCAGCACAATGTAATATAATTGGGCTACATTAAACTACGTTAAAGAACTTTACACCAAAAAAGAAACTACGTTGAAGAACTACACTGTCACTACGGGTTACATTTTGAGAAGTATTAACAAGTAGCAGGCAGGTGGGGAACAATTGTGAAAGTCATCGAAATTTACAATATGATAAATGGTTGCACATGTTGGGATCCCATGTTGTTTTCATTTTCTTTTTTTAGTGTGTGCTCTATTAATGTGTGACAGTGTGAAATATGTGACTCACAATTTACCTGATTACCTTAGATAAATAAACCTCCCTTGTAAAAATTTGATTCCCTAACGTATAGACAAGTTCAATGTAGATGATGGTGACTGGTGAGGACTTAGTATAAAGAACGAAGAGATCAATGGGGGAAAATATAGAAGAGAAAGGAATTACAAAGAATTATATTAATTTCTATAAAATAAATAATTATATTCTTAGGTACACCCGGCACCTGATCTAAACTTATACCGATGATTTTTGTCATAGCACTTATACCGGGTGTAAACTTACAGTGGATGATTTTTTTCAAAGCATTGCTACACATACTATTAATCAGCTTAAAAATCTCATTAATTAGTACTTTAATATTAATTAAAAATTTACCCGAATTAAATTAACACCGGGTGTAGCAAAAATTTCTCATATAAAATTGACAAAGAAACCCTATTTCAAATTTTTGGTGATCGAGCTAACAAATTCCAAAAGAAAATAAAAAATAATGTTTGGGATTTCTAATCTACATGGACACTAAATAGTAAATATCTTTCAAAACTAGCGTAAAATGGAAAATAAAGTATTTTCGACCCCATTTTAGCAAATGACTCATCAAATTAACTACTTAAATTAATAAGACTTCTAATCTTTTATTTATTCATTCCAGTTTTGTAAATTATGTATGGCTGTGGTCTGTAGATGAGAACTATACGATGACAACTGTACTTTCGATTAATTAAGAAAAACAATGCAGAATTGTCTATGTAATTTAATTTTCCTGATTCGCAGGAGAGTGGTGGATTAGTGATGTCGTGGAGGTGTTGAGGGAATTTACTACATCAGGAGGAGCACCCAACGTCTCAGACGCATTTACTATTAATGGTCAACCCGGTGACTTTTACCCATGCTCTAGTGCAGGTTTGTATCTTTTCACAAATTGTCTAACTTCGCATAATTTATCGACCCATAACCCTTTAATAATCTGATCTTTGATCTTTCTTAGATAGTTACATGTCACTGTCTTCGTTAATACGACCGAAACAACCGAATAACTACTTATATCTATCTACTAGCGGGTAAGTATTAAGTAAGCATTTAGCACCAAACGTTTGTCATGGATGGTGCTTGTATGAGCCCAACGGAGAAGTTTCTTTTCTTCATTCAATCATTTAATTGATCTGTTGCAGTAAAATAAAAGCATAATATGAAAACTGTACTAATAAATTCATTTATTATCACAGCTAATCATGCGTCTGTCTATCATATAATGATATATATATTCTTTTTTAAAAAAGTATTATCCACCAATTATATATTAACTTCCAAAAGTCTCATGCACCTTACTTTAGATTTCTTTATTTATTTTTTTCGTTGATAGCCATTGGAGATCAGTCTATAATGCATTGATGATTGATGGAACGTATAAACGGGGAAAATGTACACTAAGATTTTCCAATTATGAGCTGTTTCTTATGCATTCACTTATCAAGTTTTAAATTTGTTCAATATATATCCGGAGTGCATAGCCACCGAGAGATCCTTCATAAAAACTAAGACTTTTGATGGCTCAAAAGAAGTACTCAGCTAAGCTCTTAAAATTACTTCTCGGAACAGATACATTTCGGCTGCGTGTCCGTTTTGGAGCTACCGTTCTACTTCGCATTATCAACGCAGCCATGAATGAGATATTGTACGTTACAGTTGCAAATCACCCGCTTACTGTCGTTGGGACTGATGCAAGCTATACTAAGCCCTTACTAAGCGACTACCTCTCAATTGGCCCCGGAGAAACCATGGAT
Source organism: Pharnaceum exiguum (assembly GCA_900322385.1). Lineage (NCBI taxonomy): Eukaryota > Viridiplantae > Streptophyta > Magnoliopsida > Caryophyllales > Molluginaceae > Pharnaceum > Pharnaceum exiguum. The sequence goes on from ONZK01003412.1 coordinate 27,091, forward strand.
GTTTTGCTTACGGCGAACCAGCAGCCAGGCCGCTATTATCTGGCTGCCAGAGCATACCAAACTGGAGGGACAGCTGTTGATTTTGATAACACCACAACCACTGGTATTGTAGAGTATGATACAGAAACCGATACATCCTCGACACCGTCAATGCCCTTGCTTCCATTTTTCAATGACACAAGGGCAACCTTTTTATTCATTAGTAGCCTCAGAAGCTTAGCCAGCGGGAAGCATCCAGTAGAAGTTCCAAAAAAGATCGATCAGCGAATTGTCTCTACCATTTCGATCAACACATTGCCTTGTCAAGTTAATGGAACCTGTGCGGGACCAAATGGGACTAGATTAGCTGCTAGCATGAATAATAATAGCTTTGTCTTACCCCGGATCGATATATTAGAAGCTTATTACTACCATATCAGGGGAGTGTTTGGGAAACGTTTTCCAAAGTTTCCCCCGCTGAAGTTCAATTTCACTGCTGAGTTTCAAGACTTAAGGCTCGAAACACCAAACAGAGTTACACAAGTGAGAGTCTTGAAGTACAACACCTCAGTAGAGATGACTTTCCAGGGCACTAGCTTAGTGGCTGCGCTGGATCACCCAATGCATCTTCATGGACAAAGCTTCTATGTTGTCGGGTCCGGTTTCGGCAACTTCAACAAGAATAGGGACCCCAGAAATTACAACTTAGTGGACCCTCCTCTTCAAAACACTGTCATTGTTCCACGAAATGGGTGGACAACTATCAGATTCAAAGCCCACAATCCTGGTAAGTTGCATTCTTATTTAAAACATTTACATTATTGATGTAACCTCTACTAATACTGTAAGTCTTATTCAGGAGTTTGGTACATGCACTGCCATTTGGAGCGTCACCTTACATGGGGCATGATGACGACTTTCATCGTGAAAGATGGTAATGACTCGAATTCGCAAGTGCTGCCACCACCTCCAGATATGCCTCCTTGCTAAAATTGCGCTGCCTTTATATGCTCTTTGGTTCAAAAATAAATTGATGTTCAGACTGTCAGACAAGTACGCAACAGTCATTTTGTAGTCTTGTAGATCAGGAGACGACGGACTGTGTGTATTCATATATGTCAGCCTAGCCAAAAACATTGTGAAACAACTATTTGTGTGTAAATTAAAGAAAAGGTATTCGGGATTTGCAGTCTTTTTTTTTTTCATCAAAGCTTGAGAGTTGTAGTCATAACAACTGCTCACGTGCGCTGGAGAGATAATAAGATACCTTTTCTTTTCTTTTCTTTTCCATTTGCATTTGCATTTAGATTAGGGTTGAATCCTTGCTTAGGGGTTATGCGTTAATTAGCTTGCTGGTATATGTATAGATGGGAGTACGATGCATGAGAATACTGGCCTATTAGTATTAGAATATACAAGTGTTTGGAAATATATATATACAAGGCTTGTAATGATAAACAATAATCTTTAAGGTCATCAATGGCAAAGTTTAGGTCCGTCAATACCAAAGTTTCAGATGATTCGTTGTATCGTGAGAGAATTTCGTTGTATCGTGAGAGAATTAACTACCAGAAGATAGTCCGGGGTGCTCAAACTCTCAAGCGGGTCTTTTCGAAGGTAATATAGTCAATTCTCCCTATTGGAGCACTCTAGGAAGTACATTTGGAATGGATTGAACTTAACTCAATAGTGGAGGAAGGAATGTCAGGTGGAAGATAGTAAAATCTCTCCACTTAGGTAAACATGTACAGGTAGGGCCGTAGGGGAATGGTCACATAACCAACACAGTAAAATCAAATGGCTGAATTACCCTCTTAATGTGTGGTTTAATCACCAATATAAATGTGCTTAGTCAATTACTCTAATGATCCCTTGACCAGCCATTATTCCAACAACAAGTACAATATAATGCAAATAATATGACTTAACAATCAGGAAATATACAAAGCAAGTCTATGAGATTTATTCAGTACCTTAGCCTTGAGAAAAAAAAAGACTTGAGAAAAAAGATTTGGTATGCAATTTCCTTCTTCCTCTTGAATAGGTGATTGCTGGAATTTTTATCTATAAGTTCCTAGCGTTTTTAATATTAAGGACATGTTTTTCTCTATGGAAGAAGAGAGAATTTCTGATTTTCTAGAGTTGGTAATTGTTTTAGCATAATGAAACATCACTTTTGTAAGGAACTACCTAATAAAACATCACTTTTGTAAGGAACTACCTAATGAAAACTATTTTGTATGGAACTACCTAATAATGAGGTCAACTTGGTTAAGAATTACCAAATGACTTGAACTTACGAAAACACCCTTACTAAGTTTATTTGCACACTCCTTTTCACTCTTTGCATTCCTCATACACCTCATTTCCTTTTTTCTTTTTCTCCCTTATTTGTTTTCTTTTCCCTTTTTTGTTTTCCCTTTCTCAAGTGGAAACCCCCCACCCCAACTGTAGTACTGTACTCTCTCTCTCGCTCTCTTTAAGATAACATCACCATATTTTTTTTTAGGGGTCAGCATTTTCTTCTTTTCGTTTATCCTCAAAGGCATCTACCAAATTACCATAGGATTTATTAGTGGCAACATAATTATACCCAGCCAAATTGGCCATGACCCAACATTTTCCCAATTATATACTTTCTATCGAAATCTTTATCACCCAAAATATGTCCTTTTCCCACATGGGATCACCTATGTTCACCGAGACCTCTCTTTCGACATACCACCACCTTTATTATTATTGGTATTATTCTCATTATTATTAGTACGTAGTATTATTAATGCTCTGTTCCATGTGAGATGGGAAAACAAAGAAGGGAAAAGACAAACAAATAAGGGAGAAAAAGAAAAAGGGAAATGGGTGTCTGAGGAATGTAAAGAGTGAAAATGAGTGTGCAAATAAACTTAGTAAGGGTATTTTCGGAAGTTTAAGTCATTTGGTAGTTCTTGACCAAGTTGACTTCATCATTAGGTAGTTCTATACAAAAAAATTCGCATTAGGTTGTTCCTTACAAAAGTGATGTTTCATTAGGTAGTTCCTTACAATTTTCTCTAAATATAAATAAAATTGTTTATTTTAGAGGGTAAAATAGGGTGTTATTTATAAATGAAGGGTGAGGTTTTCCGAAAAAATAAAAGACAATTTCTAAATATATATGAACGACTTATGAGAATTTGGCGATGGAAGAAGGGGGTCTAGCGCATTGGCCAGACCCTGGTTTCAGCCTGCACCTTACCCCCCGACGATTGGGTGAAAATGTTTCAGCAGTGTTTGATTCATTAAGGCTATGGTATATACCCAGCATAAGACCAAATTTTGGAAATACTTTATTTTTTCCATTTCCGTCTTATTGTGAATAATCACTACATCTGTTTATGGGTTGGCTATTATACTCATTTGGGAAGAAAATGTCTTTGTTTTTAGCAATTGCACCCCAAATAATGTTATTTTCTTTTTAGAAAATAATATGATAGGCAAAATTACCCAAAATAATCTCTACTTAGGGCAATTTGCCCAAAATAATCCCTACTAGAGAAATAGCCGGGCATAATCCCTACTTGGGTGTTAGTAGCCGTGAATGATCCCTAATTGAAAAAAAATAGCTGGACAGATAACGCCGATAAAAACTCCGTTAAAGTATTACATTTTCTGATATTATTCTTTATATTCCGCCATAAAAAAGAAAACCCGTACAAATCCTTTTAATATTTTATAACCACAATTAAAACCTGGCAATCGGGTCAGCCGGTCGGGTTTTGGGTTCGGTCATTTCGTGTTTAATTTTTTTCGGGTTCGGTCATTTTTGGTTGGATATTTTTCGGGTCGTGACGGGTTCGACCCAACGGATTTGCATTTTTTTTGGTTCAATAAAAAAATTATTTGTTTAATATTTTATTAAAATTTAATCATTACTTTCACTATTTGAAAAAACAAATTATTATTGTATGATATTTTTATAAATAGAAATTGTAAAATGTGCATTTATGAATATTCATTTCCGGATTTGGCTCGAGTTTTTTGTGTTCTAAACCTAGTTTTTTCGGGTCGGGTAATTTTTTTCGGATCTAACCATAATCCCTGCTCTCTCTCTCTCCCTTCTCCCTCTGTTTTAGTATCCAATCTCTTCGCTTTCCTCTCCCGACCCGATCGAAATGACCTTTTTGACCAATTAAATATTTA
>ONZK01003413.1:0-22673 GCA_900322385.1 Pharnaceum exiguum
ATAGGTTTCATAAATAGGTTTTCCAATTGTTTTCCTATTTAAAAATAATTGGTGGCGACTCCGTTCATTAGCATCCGCATTCCAACACCCAACGGGTAGGGAAACGGGTTTACCGAAAATGGAACATTCCTAGTAGGGAAACGAGGGTGATTCCTCTCCCGAAAGGATTCCTAGGGCCCATGTACCTACAACATGGAAGGTGGTTTCATTCTCGGGCAAAATTTTCCAATTGCCTCAATCATGATTACAAAACTATCATGAGTAGCCGCATTAAAGGGAATTCTTGCATCATAAAACCACCTAGTTATGTCCCTACAAGCTTTGTTCCTTAGTTCCTTTTTGAACACTTCATTTATGGTTTGTGGTTTTCCTTTATCATTTTTCCTACCCTTAGCTTGATAACCTCTTCGGGATTAGGAGTGAAGAACATGTCTAGAGGTCCCTTTTGTTTTGGCTTTTTTTTAGGGAGGGCGTTTGTTACTTCCTTGAGCCGAGCCACTGCCACTATCCCTCTTAGGATTTTTTAAATCAATACAATCTTCCTCTTCCTCATAACACTCATCATCATAATCATTAATTGGGTATTGTTGGCACCATCTCATTCTCCTTCTTTGCCATGACCTTTTTTCTCATACACTTTACCACTTCCTCTCGCACATGAGGCGGAACACTAACACACCCCACAACATTTCTAAAACCACTAACTAAGTGTTGTTTCATACAAAGAGCTCCTCCTTCTATTACTTTAGAACAAAAGTTACAAGTAAAATTAGTCCTATTTAGAATATCTTGTTTTCCATATTTCCTAGCCGGGTCTCTTTTTGCATCTGAAGAAGTCGTGGATGCATTGCTAGAATCCATACAAGCTGAAATAATACATAACAACAATAAGAAAGTATAGAGTAAAGAAAAAAATAAAAATAAAAAAGCTACTGTGAAAAGTACCCACTACCCCAGCTGTGAACATTACTCGCGGTTATTGTTCAGAGCTGGGTATTGTTCATCGTTGATCAAAATTGATCAGCGGTGAACCCCAGCCTATGCTAGGGCTGTATGTAGTAATACAGCCCTTAGCATAGGCAAGAAAATGTATTTTTTTTATAAAAAAACCCCAAATCCCCATGAGAGAGAGAGAGAGAGAGAGAGAGAGAGAGAAATTGAAGAAGAAAAAGAGAGAGATATGTACCTGGATGTTATCGCCGAAAGTTGCAACCACGGTGGTTCCCCGATGAGTGGTGGAGGTGGCTTGAAGGGTGGTGAAGATTAGTTGCAATTAGGGGCTTTGATAAATGATATGTATCGTGTGTTTGAAAGGGGAGGTGGTTTTGCTGATTTGTTTGACGTTTTTTTTCTTTTTGTTTACTTTTTTTAAACTTTATGACTCAGCAAAAAAAAAAAAAAAACAAAAAGGGGTTTAAAACCAGCGTCGTACGCTTCAGGCGCGCCTTGCGCCTCACTTGGAGGCGCTCTGAGGCGCACGCCTCAGGTCGCCTTGTGTATTCGTCGCTTGGGTGCCCTGAGGCGCAATGGCTAGCGCCTGGGGTCGCCACACGCTTAAGGGCGCCCCAGGCGCGCTTTTTCTAAACTAAGTTTGCAAGTTCGTACAAGTCACGTGTCACACGCCCCTGAGTCCCATGCCAGCATGGTTGCTCCATGTCACCCTTTGCAGTGCCATGTCATGACTGGTAGTAATGGTTCCACAACAAGCATTGATGCATTTAGCGTATGTCTTTGTTTTAGTTAGAATAAGACAACAAATGATTATATAAGCCAAGGAGGGATGAGTTGACTGCAAGTTGACTCCCTTTCATGAGCCCTTGGATGGATAAACACTTGTGCTCATTTTACACATCCTAACTTGTAGTTTAGGTCATTCCTTCCTATAAATGGAGAACTCTTTGTATGATGATAATTATGTTATATGAATGTAAATGCAAATGGTTTGGCCTCCAAAATGCTCCCTTATGTTTTCTTTGAGTGAGCTTTAGGAAATTCAATCTAGTTAACTTGAGGGTTAATTATCTTGGTGTGATTAGTGGTCATTCTTGGTGAGTGGAAACTCTTTAGAGATAATTACTTCTCATATCTTTCTAGTGTTAATTAATTATCCTCTTTTTTTAAAAAACATGTACCTTTTTATTACTATGGTATCAAAGACGGAAATTTAATTTTCTGGGTTCATACATTGATCAACCACATTCTTTTTTGATCGAATTCATATTCAAGACTGACAAAATCTTATTCTTTTTCAGTAAAACACATCAAAATCCTTCTCTTCTTTCTATATTCTGCAACATTCTTCAAGAGATTATTCTCTGAAATTCTCAAGAATTTGATTAAAATCATCATATGTCGACTTTCACATTCTCTGAACATATTTCTTAATCATGTCTATTCCAATTCTTGATAGTTCACATGATTTGTTTCTTCATTCTGCTGACGTTCACAGTTCAAAGTTAAATTCTCAATTACTCAAAGATTCAGAGAATTTTCCTGCGTGGATACGTGCGTGTGAAATTGCTCTCCCTTCGTAAAATAAGCTGCATTTTGTCCAAGGGAAAGTTGCAAAGCCTGATGCTAGTTCGCCTTTGTTAGCTCATTGGGAACGATGCAATAACATGGTTATATCATGGTTGTTACACTCCATAGAGGAGGTTGTTTCAGACACTATTATTTATTGTTCAGATGCTGTAGAGATTTGGGCACAGTTGATAGACACTTTTGACAATGCTTCTGGTGTCAAGATATATCAGTGTTTGAAGGAAGCTTAGTCAGCTCTTCAATTATAATGCTAAGTGCAAGAAGCTATGGGATCTTTATGATAATTTGGTTGAGTTGCTTATTTGCACTTGTGGGGCTTCGAATGAAATGAAGAAGTTGTTGGAAATACAACATCAAGTTCAGTGTTTTCTTGGGTTGAATGATGATTATACAACCTTAAGTATTAACATTATTATTATTATTAAGCCACTTCCTACTGTTAGTGAAGCTCATGGCATAGTTACTCAAGAAGATTAGTAAAGTAAATTGCTCCATTATCAATTGATTCTGCAGTTATGATAGCTCACAATCAGAAGATCAATTCTACTCAATCAAGAAATCAGAATACTTATGCTCAGCCTTATGCTCAAAATGGAATTTTGCCTAGGCCAAAGCCATACAACAACTACTGCAAGAAACAAGGGCATATTATTGATAATTGCTGGAAATTACAGAAATCAAGGAGTTAGAATTCAGTTCTACACAAAGGGAACATATTGCTAATGATGTTGATACCTTTGGGGTGAATTCAGAGCAGTCTACTCCATTTTCTGAGTCTCAATTATCTCTTGTAATTACATCTGATATGTACAATGAACTTACCAACATGATCAACAAGTTTTCTCCTGATGTTTCTTCTTATTCAATTCTCTTGGAGAAAGTCATGATCAGGCAGCTATCTTTGCAAGTACTTCATTCACTTTTTTATCATGCTTTGATGAAAATAAGTGGATTATAGACACGGGTGCAACTGACCACATTACACCAAACCTGAGCCATTTTTTCAATTATAAACCCATGGAGCCCTTTAGCCAAATAACTATGCACAGCGGTTCACATGCTCAAGTTTGTCATATAGGTTCAATAGAGTTATTTTCTGGTTTGGTTCTTCAAAATGTGTTGCATGCACCATATTCTAAGTACAATTTACTCTATGCAAACAAGCTTTCCACCCATGTTAATGGCACAATCCCATTCACACCCACTCATTGTTATCTTCAGGTTCCTTCAATGAAGGTACCAGTGCCCCTTGGTAAGGCAGATTCATGCTTGTACTTTGCTCGAGATCAACTTAATAATAATAATAAGATATACATCAATTTTTCTTATAGTCCTGCTGTTACTTCAAAGCATTCAGAACAAGCCTCTTTGTGGCATTCTAGGCTAGGTCACTTCCTTTTGATTATTTGAAATTCATTCAGAAATTTCTCATGTAAATGTCTATTATGTAACTATTTGTTCTACATGTCCAAAAGCCAAGACAGATTAGACAAAGTTTTCCTGTAAGCACTACTCAGACAACCTCTATATTTGAGCTTTTACAAGTGTATATTTGGGGACCCTATGGTGTTGAAAGTTTGAAACACATGATAAGTTCACTTTGTCTTTAACTATATATAGTGGGTGATTTTACAAGAACCACATTCATGCAGTTAATGTCTCATAAAAGCAATGCTTTGTCTCTACTCAAGTCATATATAGTTCTTGTAGAAAATTAGTTCAATGCAAAGTGTAACGTTAAAATGCTTCAAATTTGCATTGAACTTTTTTGGAAAACCTGCTGCAACTTAATATTTAGAACAAGGCATTCATCATCAAACATCTTAAGTAAAAACACCACAACAAAATGGTCGAGTTGAGAGAAAGTATAGACATTTGTTAGAAACAGCTAGGGCATTGTTCTTCCAGTCTAATGTACTTGAAAATTTATGAGGAGAGTGTTTACTTACTGCAGCTTATCTCATAAACATAATGCCTTCGTATTTTCTCAAACACAAAACACCTTTTGAAATGCTTAATAATCAGATTCCTACTTATTCTTATCTTCGAAACTTTGGTTGTTTATGCTTTATGACAACACTCAAAGCTCACGGAACAAAGTTTAACTCCATAGTTATTCCCTGTATTTTTATAGGTTATCCATATGATAAAAAATCTTACAAACTTTATAATCTTGAAACTCAAAAGGTGCATTATAGTAGAGATGTTGTTTTTCATGAGACATATTTTTATGAGATTATTGTTGTGTAATGGCCACAAGACCTTTCATATTCTAGCCTTTACTCATTATTGTGTTGTTTATTTATCCCACGTTGATGGGGAGAGAAGAGACTATAGTGTTTATATGTTATAGTCTACTTTGAGTTTACAAGATGAGTCGCGGTGTGGTGACTATGTTCATTATGTTATTGGGTGAACATATACCACACACGTACGCGCCGCCGCCTTCCCGGCTCTGGGCCTATATGGGGTGCTTGGTGTCTTGGTTAAGTTTTTCGACCTTCACAGATTATTATACTGCTACTCATTGCTGGATTTGACCGTTCGGATTCTGTAACTGATAGAAATTAATAGTTTAATTTCTTTCATTAATTTCATTAATTATGTCGGTTACGAATCACATGTCAAGATTCATTCTAAAGCTCCCCTTGTTTTATGTTTATAAGCACCCCTTGGCCTAGTTCGTTTGATACACAGAAAGACGATCCTCCTTCTCTCTAAACACAAAACCCGAATCCTTTTACTGAGTTGAGTTCTGAGTCCTCCAACACTGTACTCTTGAGTGCCCGCGAATACAGTGCTCGTGTGATCCTTCGGAAGCGATCCATCGTTAAGGATAGGTCACCACGGTCAGGTGGGAAATCGCTTTTAAGGCAGTGGCCTCCATACCACGACACAAGAAAGTCAATCTGAAACTATACCGCCATTGACGGACACTACAGTTCTAACAATTTAAAAGCGATTCTAGTCCAACTCGTCAATGGCACAACAAGAGATTTTTTCATTTGATCAGTTCGTATGCCAATATCTATTTATTTCGATACCAATATAAGTTTGAACTCCAGTATTTTCTTTACTAGTTATACTATATTCATCATGATATATTCATAGTCAGTTGTGTATTTTTTGGTGGGATATATATAATATTGGGTGCGAATGTGCGATGATATATGGTATGTTTTGATTGTGAAGTTTGTCGTCTGTTTCGTCTGTTAACTTTTTGATGTTTCGCTCTATGGCTGATTGAGGCTTAATATATGATCTGATCAAAATGCTTTTGCTGTGGCGTTTTTCACTTTCGAGCCGTACGATGTGCATGTCAGATTGTTAGTAGATCATTTACATTTAGGCTTAGTAGTTACTAGTTGAGTGACGGTGTTTTCGATTCATGGATCACGTGTGGGGTAGGCTATTTTAGTTTTTATTAAACTTTTCCTAGTACGCCATTGCTACGTATTGATCTTACTCTCAGTTGGTATGCATTTATTGGTCAACCATGAGTATTTGATAAGTGATATTAATGTTTCATGCGTTTGGGTTATTAGTATAGTTTATTGAGGGTTGACTTTGGATTAATTATTTTGAAAGTGGTGAGGATGGTTTCACATGTGAAGTATGTGCACCATTTCATTGAGGTTGATTTTTATTGATCAATTATTTACTGTACGAGGGCAGTAGTTATTCAGTTGGTACACAGTTAATTTGTTAAGATACCGATCAGTCATGAGGAGATAGTTGTTTCTTGAAGATGTACTATTTAGACTTTTGGCGTTTTCTATTCATATGATTATGGTTAAATGGGATGCGTCATTTTATTTTTACTATACTGAATGGCTTAGCGGTGTATAAATGCCGAAATGTACGTCTACAGGCATAGTCACGTAAGTTGTGTTGCATATTGTTTTGGATGTCCCACGGTAAGCCATGTTGATAGATTTACTATATATTGTTTATTATTATATTAATGAACATGAGGTAGTTGACCATTTTACTATGGGATTCCTTAGTAAGTTTATTTATTTGCTTTCTTTGTTCACTGGGATAATAGAATGCATTTTGTATGGACATATGGAGCATAAATGCGTTGACTTTTGTGTAGTTAAAATGGAAGAATGATTGATTAGTACTCTTTCATGTAGTAACTATTGAGAAGCGCACTTCCTTGGTTTACAATGTGCATTGGCCGTGTTTATGTATCCTTTGGTTTTTTGTCTTATGACTAAGAGTGTTAGGATTTTGTTGACCAATGCAATATATGAGAATGGTCGAAATATCTTTTGTTAAAGCTTAGGGAGTGTTTTCCTTTTGAGGAGAACAAACTTGATACCCCATTTTGAGGATAATGAGAAGTCAAAATGTGAAGTTTGTGTAGAAGTTAAATTCTCCACTAAACCCTTTAAATCAGTAACAAAGAGGACTACAGTTTTGCTTGAACTTATCCATTCGCACTTAGCAGATTTTAATAACTCTGGGATTAAAGGAGGTAAAATTATTATGTGACCTTTGTGCATGATTATTCGAGGTATATTAGAGTTTATCTCCTTAGGACTAAAGATGAGGCTGAGGATAAGTTCATGTCTTTTAAGGATGAAGCTGAAAACCAATTAGATCGAAAGATTAAGAGATTGAGGTCTGATAGGGTGGAGAATATGGGTTTAATTTCCTTAAGGATATTTGTGAGAAAAATGGGATTATACATGAGGTGAGTATACCCTATACTCCACAGCAAAATGGAATTGCTGAAAGGAAGAATAGAACACTTAAGGATATGATGAATGCCATGTTATTGAGTTCTGGGTTGTCTAATAACATGTGGGGGGATGCAGTTTTATCTGCTACACACATTCTTAACCGAGTGCCCCATAAGAGATTAGATAAGACACCTTATGAGTTGTGGAAAGGTTAACCGCCTAACCTGAAATACTTGAAAGTGTGGGGGTGTTTATCTAAGGTTGGTTTACCTGACTTTAGGAGAACAAACATTGGGTCTAAGACTTATGATGTTGTTTTTGTTGGCTATGCTGAAAATAGTGCTGCATATAGATTCATGTATTTAGATGATCATTCTATGTCTGAATCTAGGAATGTAGAATTTTTTGAGCATATGTTTCCATTTAAGAAAGATGTGCATGTCGTTGGTAATGTTGATAATGATGTTCATGTTAATGCTTTACCTGTTTTACCTGCTTCTGTGGCTTCTACTGGTTTTGTGGTGACTCGTCGTGTTGAACCCGTAGAGGTTAGGAGGACTAATAGACTTAGAGTAGAAAAGAGTTTTGGGTCTGAATTTATTACTGCATTCTTGGTTGAAATTGAGGGTGATCTTGATTTTCTTACTGAGGATTTTGTGTTAGTTTTTATTTTGGAAGAGGACCCTAAAACATATTGGGAAGTTGTAAACAGTGTAGATGCACCTTTTTGGAAAGATGGCATAAACAATGAATTAGAGTCTTTACTTTCTAACCACACTTTGGATCTAGTTGACTTACCCAAAGGTTTCAAACCTATTAATGGTAAATGGTTTTTCGTGAGAAAGAGGAGACCTGATGGTTCCATTGAGAGATTCAAAGCTAGATTTGTGGTGAGATTACCCAAAAGAAAGGTTTAGACTATTTTGATACTCATCCACCTGTGACCTGATAAGCAAATATTATGCATATGTATATGATGTTTTCCCCATTGTTTTCTACTTCATATTATAACTCTTTTGTACTTTTGGGTGCAGTTAAGGTGATTTTTATGCCAAATGATTATGCTAGGTATTGTGTGCTCTTTTGTGTAGATTTGATATATTCTTGAGGAAGAAAGAGAATATTATTGATCAATGGATGTTTGGAGCATTATTGGAGCAAAAGACAATGCTAGGAAAGAAGAATATGCTTCCCCGCGTCTTTTTACACTTGCCCGCGTCTTTGTGTTGGAGAAATGACGTACAAATGTACAATGCATGAAGAATAGGAGTAGAATTTTACGCGGGGTACCTGCTTAAATAGATGCCTGGTTGCGTATTTGAAAGACTTCTTTATCTTTTTACACATTGTACGTACGTCAGGCTAGACATCTTATTTTTATTTTCTTTTTTCTTCTTTTCTTTTAATTAATTAGGAGAATAAAAGAGAAAACCCTTTTTATCTACCTGACATCTTTTATCATTGTAACTTCTCTAGTTTTCACACACTCTCTCTAGAATTAGGTCTAGACATTATTGCTTGAAGATTAAGGAGAAGACTACAAGACTCCATCATTATTCATCAATTGTAAAGAGTTTTTCTTCATTCTTTCTCTCGTTCCTCTTATTTTATTTATTCTTTGCAATGATTTATATAATGATTAGGGCATATTTTGTAACCATGTGTGAGTAGTCTCCTTAATCTAGGATGGGTGAAACCCAATGATTTGCTATTAATTATGGGTTATTTAGATTATATTGTATTTGTTCATGCTCTTGATTTAATTTCTATGTGCTTAATGCTTGTGGTTATAAAGGATCCTATAATTACATGATCATAGGTATTTGAGTGAGGGAGCGAGAGGTGAAATTCAGTATACCTGAACATAGATAATTGAGTGATGGACCGAGAGGTGAAATACAATGTTGGAACCTAGAAATTAAACATGATAAATAGATCACGAGAGTAGTCCTAATTGTCATGAGATAGTATGAATATTTGTACTTAATGGGTTTGGGTTAATTCAATTACCACGAGAGTAGGAGTTGTTTAATTCAAGCGCGTTGTTACGCTTCGAGCGAAGGTATCAATTACATTATTATATTCGTCTTCAAGAGTATAGCAATGTCAATATAGGAAGATTAATCATGTTAATGTTAGTAGTCATTGTGGTGAATCCCTATCCTAGATTGCTTTAGTCATATTTGTTTCATCCCATTCAAGAGTTAGAATTCGTTATTGTTAGTTTAGTTTAGTTTCGACACAACCCTCAACCTTATTTGATTGTCTAGATAATTGATAATTTGATACGATTGGGCTTAACTACCTTTCCCTAGGGATTTGACCCGTATTTACATTGCTTACTACAACTACGCCGTGCACTTGCGGATTATTACTATCATGACCAAAATATCCACTGTACGTGCTCTAATTGCCCTAGCTTCGATACATGAGTTGATTATACATCAAATGGATATTAAGACTGCATTTTTGAATGGAGATTTAAATGAGGAGATTTATATGGAGCAACCTGAGGGTTATATAGTACCAGGCAAAGAAGATAAGGTTTGTAGACTTAGAAAGTCTTTGTATGGTCTTAAACAAGCTCCTATACAGTGGTATGATAAGTTTAATAGCACCTTGTTGAGTCATGGATATGTGAATAATTCTTCTGATTCTTGTGTGTATTCAAAGATGATAGGAACATAGTGTGTTTTCATATGTCTTTATGTGGATGACTTGTTGATATTTGGTACTAACTTAGAGGTCATTAATGAGACTAAGAGATTCTTGGCGTCTAAGTTTGATGTGAAAGACTTAGGTGATGCCGATGTCATTCTTGGGGTTAAAATCACCAAAATTGAACATGGGTATTCGTTGAATCAATCTCATTATGTTGAGACGGTGTTGAGGAAGTTCAATAGTGTTGATGTAACACCAGTTAGAACACCTTATGATCAAAACCATACTCTTAGGAAGAATGAGTTCTTTTCTGTTTCACAGGAAGAGTATGCTAAGATCATTGGTAGTGTGATGTTTTTGATGAACTACACTAGACCGGATATTGCTTATCCTGTGAGTAGACTGAGTAGATACACTCATAACCCTTTTAGTTTGCATTGGGTTGCTTTATGTCGTCTTCTTAAATATTTGAGAGGCACCATGGATTATTGTTTGAGTTTTCACAAATTTCCTGCTGCGTTAGAAGGTTTTGTGATGCTAATTGGGTGTCTGATGTTGACGATATGAGTTCTACTAGTGGCTATGTTTTTGTCATGGGTGTAGGAGTTATATCGTGGAAGTCTGCAAAACAGACTTGTATAGCAAGCTCCACCATGGAATCTGAATATATTGCTCTTGAGTTGGCAGGTGAAGAAGCAAAATGACTCATAACTTTACTTGCAGATGTGCCTAAGTGGGGGAGAGATTTGACCCTATTATCGATGCACTGTGATTCAGCATCAGCGATAAGTATTTCCAATAACAGTGTGTGTAATGGCAAAAAGAGGCATATTCGACTAAGGCATGGTGTAGTTAGAGAAGTACTCCGAAATGGCGTGTTCTCCTTGGAGTTTGTAAGGTTTGAGAAGAACCTTGCTGATCCCCTTACCAAAGGGTTGACAAGGAGACAAGTAATTGAGATGTCGAGGGGGATGGGGCTAAAGCCCTTAGAGTAAGGAAAATATGGTGAATAACCTATAAAAGGTCAAACGAAGCCATATCGACCCTTTTCTTACACTACATTCCTCATCCCTATGGCGTGTTGTATTGTTGTATATACATGTGTGTTGTATATATATGTACATAGGTTGTTGTACGTTGTTGTATGTTGTGAGGTTGAACATTTATGTTCTTAATAAATCCATAGCCAGTTTTTGGTGGTGCTTTTGAGACGCACTTGATGGATTTACCTACGTGAATGTGAAGGGCTGGCCTCCTTCTATGAAAGATTAAGGGCTATCTTTCTAGAGCATTCACTACGTCCGAAGGAAGGCGCAATGGCCGCTGAGATGCGCAACCCCTATCGCGGAGATCACTCAGATTTAAGGTAATCATATGTGTTGTGGGGGTTCCAATTAAAGTTTGACAAGTTCAAGAGTCCTTCACTCGTAAAACTTCTGATTGTTGCCTCACTCCACTACGTATCTATTCAATCGCAAGACATTGATACTTAAGTATAAATATAAACCTCCTCGACTTAGTAATTCATTTTTCCTTGCTGGCCATTAGTGGTGGATTGTTGGATTATTGTGTATAATGACCACAAGACCTTTCATATTCTAGCATTTACTCATTATTGTGTTGTTTATTTATCCCACGTTGATGGGGAGAGAAGGGACTATAGTGTTTATATGCTATAGTCTACATTGAGCTTACAAGATGAGTCGGGGTGTGGTGACTATGTTCACTATGTTGTTGGGTGAACATATACCACACACGTACGCGTCGCCGCCTTCCCGGCTCTGGGCCTATATGGGGTGCTTGGTGTCTTGGTTAAATTTTTGGACCTTCACAGATTATTATATTGCTAGTCATTGCTGGATTTGACCGTTCGGATTATGTAACTGATATAAATTAATATTTTAATTTCTTTCATTAATTTCATTAATTATGTCGGTTACGAATCCCATATCCAGATTCACTCTAAAGCTCCCGTTATTTTCTGTTTATAAGCACCCCTTGTCCTAGTTCGTTTGATACACATAAAGACGCTCCTCCTTCTCTCTAAACACAAAACCTGAACCCTTTTACTGAGTTGAGTTCTGAGTTCTCCAACACTGTTCTCTCGAGTGCCCGCGAATACAGTGCTCTTGTGATCCTTCGGAAGCGATCCATCGTTAAGGATTGATCACCACGATCAGGTGCGAAATCGCTTTACTAGAAAGTCAGTATGAAACCATACCGCCATTGACGGACACTACAGTTCTAACACATTCGACACAAAATATCCCACAAAAATTCTCACAAAATCTCCCAAACACAAAACTAACATCTAACAGAGCACAAAGAAAAAAGAAAAGATTAGTTTATCTCGATGACTTTTAGTATTCTTTGCCACATTCTGCAAACACATCTACAACTCATTGGTGTAATTTAGTGTTTGTCAGTATGCTACATGTGTTTACTCAGCTTCATATTACTAATAATACTATTAACTCTAAGCTCATCAAAGTGAAAAATGGCTTAAAGTAATCTCAAAAAAAAATCTTGCACTGCAATTCAATGATACTTATATTAAGGTTGATTTTCCTAAAGGAAATAAGGCAATAGGTAATCGATGGGTATATAAACTGAAGCTTTGGTATGATGGTTCTTTGGAACTTTATAAAGCAAGGCTAGTGGCAAAGGGTAGCAATCAAACAAAGGGTCGATATTATGTTGAGAAGTTCAGTCCTGTTGTTAAGATGACAACAATTAGAGCTGTTATTGCTCTTGCTGCAGCTCAGAATTGGGGTTTATACCAAATGGATGTTAATAATGGGCATTCATGCATGGTGATTTATTTGAAGAAGTCTACATGAAAATGTCAGAGGGCATTCATAATCCACTAAATAAAGTCCGCAAGTTACAGAAATTTTTGTATGGACATAAGCAGGCCTTGAGACAATGGTTTCAGAAATTGTCTGAATTTTTGGATAAACAAGCTTAAAAACAGTATAAAAATGATTATTCCTTGTTTCTAAAGAGGTCGTCAGTTTCAATCACCATTGTTGCTGTATACGTGGATGATATATTGTTATTTGTTCATAGAGAAAAAAAATTGACAGTTTAAAGGCTCAACTTTATGCTTTTAGAATCAAGGACTTCGAGGATTTGCATTTCTTTCTCGGATTTGCAGTCATTGTCTTACCAACAGGATTTGCATTGAATCAGAAGAAATTCACTGCGGAATTATTGAATATTTTTGATTTGTCAGCTACAAAGCAACTGTCACACCATTGCATGTCCATTGCAAACTCGTCATTATTGATGAATATCTTATTTCTGATCCTACGTCTTATAGAGTCTTGACTGGTAAACTCAATTTTTTGACCAATACAAGACCAAACCCGTGTTTTGTAGTAGAAACATTAAGTTAGTTCATGCAACAACCTCGTACCACTCATTGGATTGCACTGACACATGTTCTAAGATAAATCAAAGGTACAAGTGGACAACACATACTCTTGAATGCAACAACAAATTTGAAGTTGCAAGCTTATTCAAACTCAGATTGGGGAGTTTGCCCGACCACAAGGAGACCTGTCACTGGCTATATCGTATTGTTTGGTTCATCTCCAATAAGTTAGAAGTCCAAAAAGCAAAGTATTGTCTCCAAGTCTTCTGCAGAGGCTGAATATAGAGCAATGCAACAAACTGGATCAGAAATAACTTGGCTTGTCAGACTACTCCCTGAACTTGGTGTTTCTGATCTTCTTCTGGTCAAGCTTTCTTGTGATAACCAGTCTTCTCTTCACATTGCAAGGGATCCAGTGTTCCATGAAAGAAAAAAACACATAGATATTGACTGCCATTTTAAAAGGGAAAAGGTGCTTGAAGGGTTGACCAAGTTATCATATACGCCTACTCCAAACCAATTGGCACACGTGCTAACTAAGGCTTTGCCTTCTCCTCAACACAACACGTTGATGCGCAAGTTTGGAATGATCAATGCTCCTTCTCAAGCTTGAAATGAGATATTGAGTAGTTAGTTATGAGCTGTCAAAGTTAGTTGTAACAAACTTCTAGTTAGTTAGTGTAAATTGCTATATAAACAATTAGTTAGACACATTATGAAGTGATTGATTCATTTGTAATTATCTCAAATTGTAGAGCAATCTTGTACGTACCAATAATCAACAATAATCAATCCAATCTTTCCTTATACTTATATGATTATCAAGTAGTCATAGGACCATTCATGAACTATAGATCTGGAAATAATTACGATGACAAAATATATGTTGAAGATCTTGTTTGGATGTTAGAGAATTAAGAGAGAGAAATATAAAATGTGGTATAAGAGAAGATCTACCATGTTAATGTCTTATAGTTGTTACTCTAGTTGCAGAGCCTTTGAGTTGTGCAACAATGGAGAACAATTAGCTATGGCATGCGACTGCGGTGTACTTTGAGTGAAATGTGTTTGAAAACTTTGACTTAAAATGAAACACACATATGCGTATGTACTTCCACTTCATGGCCACTGTCAATTTTTTTTTACACTTGACTTGCCCAATCGGAATCGGAACCGGTTGCAACCGGTTTCGGGTATTTGGTCTGGTTCCGGGTATTCAATCACGTACCCACACTTGATGCTCACCCCTAATTACAAGTATATCTGTCTAAGCTAGTGTGCAGTTCATCTTATCTTTGCACTGGGTCCAATTTCGATGAAGTTGAAAGAATGATCTCACAAGTCAATTTTAGATGATTATGTGAAGTTGCGGGAAGTCATTACTTTAATACATCAATAAATTTTGGGTCAATCTCATAAACAACCTCTCTGTTTTCTTAAACATGTCTAAGGTTGCGTGCATCCTGACCCCCGAGCATTCCCATTGGTTACACTCGGTTGTTATTGTTGCTGTTGTTGTTATTGTCTTGTCTATGCACTATTCCTTGTAAATTTTGTAGACTGGTTTTTATTGCAAAGGCCGTGACTTCATATACTTTTCAAAAACCTTTGACATCAAGAATAATATTTGGGTGGTCATTCATCGGGTATTTAAGTTGTCACCTTGGTTTTGTTGCCTAAAGTCAACTCACGCTGCTAAGTTGGACTTGTTCCTGCGTAAAGTTGGACACTTTTTACACCTTTTGGGTTCCTTAGACAATGAATAAACTTATTTGTGTGGTTTCCCAACTGGGTTATCTTGTTTGGTCACCTTATTTTTGGTATTAAAGTCTCCTCTTCTGCCATGCGCTCCAGCCTGCATTACTTTTGAAATTCGCTTGTGTTTTTGGCTGATTCCTTTGTAAAGATTGTTACTTTTTGTGCTCCCTAGATTCTTAACACAATAGAGAAGTTAGTTTTGGTGTTATCTCAACTGGGTAATTTCATTTGACAAGTGATTTTGTTGCTTGAAGTTGACTATCTCATCCTAGTCTTGTTCTGTATTGTCTGTGGATTTGATCATTATGTACTTTTCGTTGCATAAAGATGATAACTTTTTGGACATATTGGACCCCTTAAACTGTAATTTGTCTTGGATATTTCTTGAGCGAGTGACTAGTATTGAAGAATACTTTGAACTCTATGACAACTTGGGATGTGGAGAAGTTTAAATATGCAAAGCGTTCCTTTGTCAAAGTTGTCAAGGCTTGGTTGAGGCGCTTACAAGCTTGTTTTATTCCCTGGGTGTCCATGGTTCGTTCCTTATTATCTTCTTCGGGAAAGTTTAAGGACAAACTATATTCTTTCTAGTGGTCTTTTTCGCATAAAAGATGACCAATTTTATGGAGATCCAATGATTATTTGTCTTCCTAAGTCTTATGGTGTGCTGGAAATTCGAAGAGTTGAATAGTTTAATAAATCTGTGATGTTCAAACAGGTCTGGAGGGGTCAACGAATGGGTGATAGTCTCTTGGGACGTCTTTTGTCTGCAAGGTATGGTGGTCTTCCACTTGAAGTGGCGGAGACTGATTCTGCAACTAGAGGGTCGACTCAGGGTTTTGTTAAAGTGGCTAAACAATCAGTTAAGATGACAGTGCGTCGAGTTAACTCGAATTGGGTGTAAGTACGGTAATTCTACCGGGTATTTGTCACGCCTTATGATGTAAACCTAACTTGCATTTGGTATTTATTTTAAGACTTCTTAATGAAAATTGTTGAAAGCCTGAGAAACGGGATTAGTAGTCGTGTCCATCACCTTCCCCTCGTCTTCCTGGTCATTTCCATATATAATACTTCTATATTCGGCCTTAAATTGATTGATTTTAGCCCATTAATGGTTAATAGACAATTAATTAGTCAAACCCAATCCAATAAAGTCAACCCAGTCCAATAAAGTCAACCCATTCCAAATAAGACAGCCCGGAACACATAAAATCAGCTGATTAATTAATTATTTAATTAATTAGTTTCTTGGCGAAGAATTAACCTAAATTCTATCCTAAAGCGAGTTCAAAACTGCCGAAACACTGAAAATCTATCGGATGAAAGACAAAAACGCGTATATCCAAAACGGACGGACCAATAAGACTCCTGGTCCCGTACGAGACGTGCGCCAGGCGCATGACACGCCACGTGGCGTGCGTGGCCCGCACGAAACTTGCGCCAATTCTTATCCGATTGCGTTTCTGTCTTTTTCCCCAAGCAAATCTACACTATAAATACCCCCCTAATTCGTCATTTACAACCATGCCGAACTTGATGAGTTCATTCTTCTCTCTCTAAATCTACCTTAGCATATAACCTACCCCTCTGAGCCTTTGTTACTTTGCACCCTATATCCCCCAACCTTGCATATTTAGTGCTTATACTTACATTATTATTCATATTTGTGGAGTCATTAGGTAAATCCCGTCTTGTTTCTCTTGTTTTGCATACAGTTCATTGAATAGTCTTACTATAGACCCCGATTCAGGTACTGAAGGCACTAACCCCATTTTTATCACCTATATTATGCAATGTAGCCTATAAATGTTCAAAGTGGTCACTAACATGTAAATTAACCCTTATGTGTTAATAATAGAAATTTTGGCATGTTTACACTTGGCTAATTACAAAATTGCATGTGATTTAAGATGACATAATTAGATAATATTTGTTATTAGGTTGTTTAATCAATCTGTATGGTTAAAGCGCATATAATCGTATTAACTGTCTAGTAGAGTTACAAATTTTGCCCCCGAACAACTACAATTTTCTGGTTAAAACCTTGCTTGTCTAATCATGACGAGTGAGTGGCATTTTCCTTTATATTTCTGTACAAATATCACTATATCCATAATAAGCAACTAATATAAAAAGGTTTTCCGATTGTTTTCCTAAAAGTAATTATAAAATTGGTGGCGACTCTAAGCATCAGCATTCAAACCTACCTAGCGGGTGGACAATCGGGTTTACCTAGATCGAACGGTGATTACTGATCTCCTAGTAGTGACGGGGCCTAGGCGTCTACATTGTGTTAATGGTTCAATTTCGAGTTGGAAAGTGGCACTAGGGGCACATTTTGGGATCTCGGCTAGTTACCCTAGACCTAGGGAGTTTCAACCACAGTTGTAGGGATAATCTAGTTGCATATCTCTCTCTCCTTTTGTAGATACAGGGGGCGTGAAAAGCCCCAAGCGTCTACCCGCTAGGTGGTTTGAATCCGGATTCTAAACAGAGTCGCCACCAACTATTTTTTATTCAGGAAAACAATTGGAAAACCTTTTGTTTATTAAAGTTAAATGAAAACCACTTGCTTGATAATGCAAGGTTTTATGAAAAACCAGAGAATTGTGGGGTTCGGGGGTGAAATTTTACCTCTACTAGTCCAAAACAAACGTTATATGCGCACTTTAAAACACTCAAGTTGATTGAACAATCTAATGCAAGCTTTATCTATTTTAGGTGATGTCTTATGCAAATATTTGATGTTAGGCGAAGTGTAAACATGTAAACCGTATTCATATAAAGTCTACATTGCAAATAATATGATAAAACAGATTTAAAAAAGGGGTTGGTGCCTTCGGTACCTGAATCGGGGTCTATAGTAAGACTATCCTATGAACTATGCATGCAAAGCAAGAGAAACAGGACGAGATTCCAACAAGTATGATAATAACGCAAGTATAGCACTATAATATGCAAGGTTGGGGGTTATTAGGTGTAAAGTAACCAAGGCTTAGTGGGGTAGTTTGTATGCTAAGGTAGGTTTAGAGAGAGAAAGAATGAATTCATCAAACTCGGCGTGATTTGCAAATGGCGTGGAGGGGGTTATTTATAGTGTAGGATGACTTGGGGAATAAGCCGGCGAAGAGAAAGGATATGAAAAAAAACCAGAAACGTGCGGCTGGCGCACGAAAATGTTTCCTGTGGGACCAGGAGTACATGTCTTCCTGGTCCACCCGTTTTGGATAGGATATGTTTTTTGTCTTATCTGATAAGTATTTCGGTATTTCGGCTGATCTAAACTCGGTTTAGGATAGGATTTAGGTGGATTATTGGCCAAGAAACTAATTAATTAAATAATTAATTAATTAGCTGATTTTTATGTGGGCGAGGCTGACTTATGTGAACTGGGCTGACTTTATTGGACTGGGTTTGACTAATTAATTGACTAAAGCCATTAATGGGCTAAAATCAATCAATTTAAGGCCGAATATAAAAGAATTATATATGGAAATGATCAGGAAGACGAGGGGAAGATGATGGACACAACTACTAATCCCGTTTTTCAAGCTTTCAAACAATTGTCATTAAGAATAGTCTTAAAATAAATACCGAATGCAAGTTAGGTTTACATCATAAGGCGTGGCAAATACCCGGTAGAATTACCGTGCTTACACCTTCATTAAATGTTAGCTCATTATTTTATTTTATTGCTTCTCAAATTTATTCCCATCAAGTGCATAAAGGAGTTGTACCAAAGTTAGAGTTGCAAGTAGGGGGTAAGATAATGTGTCATACATAGTAAGTTGTTTCAATTGTAAATAGGGTGTAAGGATAAACACAAAAAATTGTGTAAACCCGTTTTATATATGACACTGGGTAATAAAAACTCATCATCTACACAATAATAAACCCTCGACTATACAATAACTAGTTTGAAACCCGTGCATCGCACGGGGTATGGACAATTAAAATGTACATAATCTTAAGTATTAAGCTACATAAGTGAATTGTTATTATTTGTTTGCTAACTTTTTGGTCAACATGCACTTGGTATTTGGTATTGTTGGGAGACCGTACGTACATGAGTGTCGAATATGTTTTTGTAATGAGATTTCATATAATGGTATTTTAAATCATGAGAAATGAATGGAACTAAGTAAGTCTTTATTCATTCATCCATTCAGTCAATATCTTAGCACTTGTTCTCATAAATAAGCTTGAAAATGATAATTATCCGAGATTTTTTCTTCTTCCACGATAACCCACCTTCAGTCGAAGGGTCTTCACACAGTTCTCTTCTTCGCCCCCTTTTTTTAGTTTTATAATTAGAGATGAACAATTGTTATATGAAAAAACTAATTCATGTCCCATCATTTGGAAATTGGATTGTAACACGTATTTAAAGTGTATGTTTAAGCAGTCATCAGTGTTTTCTTCACTTGATTGAAATAAGGGTAGTCAATTACTACACGTATCAAACACTAAACTGCCGTTGTAAAAAAAAAGACCAAACTGCACATCATGTGTAACTGCATAATTTCCGCGAGATAAAAAAAACTAACAATTATCTATTATCAGCGTTTTGGTTTCACTTTCTCATAACCAACTTCCTAAACTATTACTCGTAACCGAAAAGCAAAAATGATAAATACAACAACTATACATTGACGGCTAGTAGCAATCAACCTTCCAAATTCACTATGAATTGCCTCTTGGCACTTGAATTAAAAATGATAGACCGCTCTTGCCTTCCTATCTTTCCGAAGTAAAACTGGCTGGTTTTGTCCGAAACTGTGGAAGTTAAGATCAATTGAAGACATTCTCTAAAGCTACTTGGCACGAATCAATACATGGCTACAAAAAAAATTAACGTACCATGTGAAATGTTAGCTACGTAAGTAGGAGCAATGTGAGCTTTCAGCATACATAATTTGGACTTAGCAAAGCAAAGTCAAAAAACATGACAATTGAGGCAGAAGATAAAACCATTAAACTAGAAAGGAAGGTGTGAAAAAAATGACTTTTCCTATAAGTCCTTTCAAAAAAATTCAAAAAGACTATATGCTAACCTTAATACTTTCATTTTCCTATAAGACTTTTAAACTATAACTTAATATTTCGGACATTTACTTCTCATTATATGCTAACCTTAATACTTTCATTTTCCTAATAATAAAAAAGCAAATTTATGTTATTTGTAGAACAAAGAGCAAAAGTATCATGAAACATGGAGTTTCACCACTAATACCAAACTTTTCACTTACCAAAAAGTACCAAACAATAAAAGATTTCAACATGTTCATTTTGCAGACCCTCATCAATTACAAAATCTGCCAAGATGCATTACAAAAATGACTTCAAAACTCATGATCTGGAAGAAATTACTCATTCAGCCATAGGTAAGCATGTTTAGAGAGTAGTGTATCAAATGAATACCTAGGCATATTAGCGCAGGGTACCTCTCTAACTTTAGTGTACCCACTAAAGCACCCTTGAATTTCTGCTTAGTACCTCTTTGATTTCTCACCAAGTTGCTCCCCACTGTATAGCATTGAATGATGTAAGATTTACCCTCCTCAATCTTCCATTGTTGCTGAATGTTAGCTCCGCGCTAACAAAGACATCAAGACGATGCATCTGCAAAGCAAAGTAAGAAAGTTAATAGGTTGACTTTTTTTATGAAGATAAACTCACAATTGTCGGTCACTTTTGACATTTTCCACAAAGTACGCAACATTCTAGAATGTATCCTTTCAGAAATTTGCACGTGACTGACCTCTAGGAAGTATCCTTCTAAATTTTGCACCAGAAAGTACACACCAAGTAGAAGAATGTAAGCATCAGATAGTATCCAATACACAATTTTGGACCAAAAAGTACACGATATATATTGTACAGGCGTACAGCAGAATGAAATACTAACAAAATACCATCTTTTTCCACATTGTAAACTGAACAACAATCACCAAGATACTTTCGTGCTCTTCTAACCGATAAAGGTCATTTATGTGACTTTTTTAAAACTGATAAGGGCCAAAAGGAAACAGAACATGTTTTTTTTTTTTTAAAAAAAAGAAGAATATCTGCTCTTCAAGATTACTACATCGCGTACTGTAGAACTACTCTAGGCTTGTAATTCTTCAAACTAAAAAGGAAGATTGAGATCAATAATATAGGAAATAGAGAAAAAATGACTACAACCAGTGCAACTAATAAATTCTACTGTTATGAAAATTATCTCAGATTGTCACCTATTAGATACTGCACCCAAATCAGCAAGCCAATCTATTTATCAACTGTAGATGTTCAGCAGGCCGCTTATTCATTTGTCCAGCATCACAATACTTATATGACTTAGTATCTAATTCAATACATACACATCTTTACAATCACGCACATCGTAAGAGCGAAAATCTAGAAGGGACACACGCAAACACCAGGTTAGGCACTTAGGAAGGCTTCCAAACAGTCACAACAAAAGCACTCGCATTCAAAAGTTAATTTTCACAGTTCTAATCTTACTGTTTTCTAAAAGTAAGAATAGACTTTGCAATGCTTCCTTCTTCAGCAAAGATATTTTCACTAGTCTGTGGAATCTGCTCATCATCACTCTTTCTTTTTCCAATAGGAGTTGTGCTGTTTGAGACTCGACATCCACTGAGGTAGAACCTTTTGTCTGCAGGCAGGACAAAAGGTAAGTGCATCATTCGATAATGTTGTATGGTTATATACTACTGTGGTAAGAAGCCTGTATTGTGAGTCGACATTCTTGCAGGTGTAATAAAATCTTACAATACTTCTAACATTCTCAAGGTTATCAAGGGTTACCTTGAGAATAAACACTGCTACGGTAAGAGCCTTTTTCGTTCAGATTCATTCGTAAGCCACAAATTCCATTCGGGTTGGGTTTACTCAGAAGTATAGGCCAAATACCAATGAAGATAAATCCTGATATTGCACAGATAAACCTGCTGCCAAATCAAGAGTGTCATTTCTATTTCCTAAAAAAAAGTTTCACAATGAATAGGTACATAAATTGCCCTGCCAATCCAAACTCTTTGAACTTTGCATGCATAGAATAAACAGACACCACAATGCAAATTGCAAGCATCGATCTATCTTTCCGTTAACATTTATCACTAAAATTCTTACATCAAAAATTTCACTACAAAGTAACAATCAATCAGAAAAACATTACACTACCACTAAAATGATTTATTATACAGTTTCTCACACAATTTAGATGAGTCATTGAGCAATAAACAAAATAGCTTACACACGCCCATTAATTCCAGTTCATACAAAACTACGGTAGGACACGCACAATGATAAATATCAGACGACATACCAAACAGATAGCCCTGAAAAACTTGAAAATAAGAATAATGATAAACCGTAACAGTCGCAGGAGCATACAAAACATCTTCCAACCGCTTGTAGGTACATGGGCCCTAGGAATCCTTTCGGGAGGAATCACCCTCGTTTCCCTACTAGGAATGTTCCATCTTCGGTAAACCTGTTTCCCTACCCGTTGGGTGTTGGAATGCGGATGCTAATGAACGGAGTCGTCACCAACTATTTTTAAATAGTAAAACAATTGGAAAACCTATTTATAATACCTATTCATGCCATTTACCGAAAGGGGCAACCGAAGGGAC
>ONZK01003415.1:3612-26474 GCA_900322385.1 Pharnaceum exiguum
ATGTAACCCACACGTGTATACCCTTCTGTTCCTTCCATCTGAAAAGTATTCAGTTTTCCAAAACATCATGAGGTATAAGATACTCTTTAAAAACCAGTTCACCCAGATCTAAAGAGCACGTCAAAAAGAGATGTTCCAGGTATATATCCAACCGCGTTTACTGGAATATGGTCAAATTTCTATGACCACGGCCATCATATGACAATCTTTTTGAACATAACAAGTAAACAAATCTAGAGTAGGATTTATAGGAACCCAAAGCTACTTCAGAAACAAGTCTCATAATTATAAAACATTCTAACATCATGAGTTCGTTGATTCACCAACTTCAGGCCATCAGATTAATGGTTCCATTCCACATTTATATTTTATTTACTTAATAAAGAGAACTACAAAGGTCAAGCATAAACTACATCATGGCCTTTTATATAGTGGAGACATTCTGCAAATATTATCATTAATAAATATTTGCCTCCTCTGGAAATAAATTGTGTCCAATACTGCAATACAGCTTGGAACATGAAGCACAAAAAGTTAACAGTGACTCAGAGAGTGAGGCATTCTAGCTTTACAATGTTGTGGCTGACAAATACTCACCAATAACACTGCAGCAGCTCTTCAATTGTATCTGCAACAAAGAGACAAAGACTGGAGTCAAAACACAGAATCAGAATTACTTCATTTAAACTTAAAGTACATGCAAGTTACAGATTTACAGGACTGAATGTGGAAATTGCAAACCAAGAGTGAGATATGGAAAGAAGTTAATCACACGCACTTAGAAAGCTCCCAGTGGATTATTTCTTTGACCTTGGGGTCATCCAAGTCGTCCACCCCATTCAGTATGGTATCACACTAGCCATGTAAACAACATAAAGAATGAAAGCACTTCATGCGAAGAAAATACCTTGGCAGCACTTCCCTGACTGCAATGCTAACATCATCAGAGAGCGGGTCAAACAAGAGAGTAACTGGTCAAACTCTCTGGAGATACTGCACCAAAATACAACATATTTTTACTGTTAATACTAGAACACCAATCCTGGTTAGATGAACATTAAGACAAACAAAAAAAAAAACAGATTGTGCCATCAACTAATGTGAATGCAAAACATGGAAACTCTATACTGGTTAGCACAGTAGCTGAATGAACATGTGGTATAACTTACAGTGTCAAAAGAACAACACATGGCTGTCAACCTTCACGAAATTAGGGGCTGACAGCTTTGCCGCTATGTTCCCTACATTCTTATGTAACTATTACATCAAAGCTTTCTTATACTATAAATAGATTAGAAAAAAAAGGTCATTGAAATGCAATGTTCAATTCCTAGTTTTCGGACCACAAATGAGAACCGAAAGAGAAAAAAGTTTCGAGACTGTAACGCCTACTTCTTTTACAAAAATAATAAAAAAAAAATCTCTTCTCAGTTTTAGGTATCAAAGCAAAATATCACACTACGGGAAACCTGAAATATAACCATAAAAGAGGGCTTTGGGAGAGAGGGTAGGCTTTATATATCACCTTTGCAAACTCAGTTTTCCAAAAAAACCACTGTGATCTATCGATTCTAACCTGCATCTTAACACAAGTGCATTAGATTAATAGTGAACCGTTAACCCACTGTTGAACCTAACCTTTGTACTGGATTCAACCATGACAAGAGAAGCAACCTTTGATGGATAAGGTGATAAGCATGGTCATTAGAATCAAAAACCCACATGGACAGACTCACTCTTCCATTCCTACCATCTGATAAATAAAAGAAACAAGGAAAATAAGAAAAGGAAATTGCTCAATGTAGTGGACCTTTTTCTCAATGTAGTGGATTGTTTTTTAATTTTTCCATAAATTACCCTTGTCCCTAAAAACTTAACTCTCTTTCTTCCTCTACATTGTCCACCGTCCACGCTCCACACCGGATCTGAATAGTCCTCCGATCCCTCCCTATTTACCCAGATCTGAAAATATCAATCCTCATTGTTGGAGTATCATTTTATCAATCTATATGCGATGCATTGGCAGTAAGATAAGAAGCAAATTAAATGAATTGGAGTATCATTTTATCAATCTATGAATTGGCAGTACATCACCCAGGAGGCGACTATATTACAAAACCTTTCGGCCAAAAGGAAGAAGTCCTCAGAAACTCAATCCTAAAGCAAGTCGCCTTAAACCCTTAATATTTTTGAATCAACCCCGTTAGCATTTGTTAGACCTTTATTGTTTCCCCAAAAATCCAATTCAGTCAAAGTTAAAAAGTGCCTTCATGACTATAATCCCACTAAGATCAAATTATGAACGACTCTAAGTTCCCAAAAATATATTGTATGAGCTACGTTGTTGGCTGAGATAATTTGATTAATGAAAATTAAACCAAAGGCCAATGTTTAGTTGCTTACGGCATGAGGATTACTGTCGTCAACGTTGTTAGTCATTGTGCCCACATATAGATTCCTTCCTGCTGCTAACTTCATTGTCAGTTTGTTTGACAAGGGTAATTATGGAAAATTTTATAAACACTACACTGCATTGAGAAAATTGCCCACTGCGATGAGAAGTTAGGTAAGAAAATACCCACACACAAAAATTACTTTGAGGTGTAGTCACGGTAATCCCTTGATAAGAAATATATACTCATTTGGATTCCCCTAACACAAATCAATTTCTGACTTAAATTTGCACAACCATTCATCCTCAAGATCACATCAAAACCATTCAATGGAAACTCTACCAAATCACTAGTTAAGGTGACCCCACTAATGACTACATGCACTTCCCAACATACACGATCACAAGTAACTGATTCCCCACTTGAAGTAACAATTTCAGCCCCATGTGAAGTAGATGATATATCTAACTTACATGCAAATGATTTCGAAACGAAAGAATTACATGTTCCACAGTTCCAGCATCATATAATACACAAGCAGGTAAAGAATTAATGACAAAAGTAGCACTTATGACATTACCGGTTTCGGAAGTGACCGCATTAAGGGTCTTAACCCATTGTTACTCTGAAGGGCGCCAAGTGAATGTGCCCGTGGTCTGTAGTCTTTGCTCCAGCTTGACTTGTGGTGGCACAAGAGGACAGGCCTTTGTTGTGATGGTTGCTAAACTTGAAGTTGTTGCTTGCCATGCTTCGCCATGGTTTAGCCATTTAGGTACCTGTCGCCCTCTAAGCTTACTCTAACTTTAATAAGATCTACTGTAGCAAAAGTGCCACCTCCTATCTTGATGTCCCAATTCAAACAAGTCTGAAATTTTGTGACTTTGGCAGATTCTTCAAGACGCATATCAGGTACAAACCTCAATAGTTCCAGCAATTTTTCGTGAAGTTCAAGAACAGTCATATACCCCCTGGTCAACTGGCTACTCAATCCATTTAGCCTTTATCACGTGTTCAGGAATGAACTCGTTTCTAATAGCTTTCTCAAACTCCTTCCATCCCTTATAAAAACCAATGTCCACTCCATCCTCCTCTAAAACAATTAGTGTTAGGAAGTCTTCCTTAATAGTTTGCTACCACCTATCAGCATTTTCAGTTAAGTAATGCCACTAGGTCACCTTCAGATTGTCGGGGTAAGATTAGGTTTCAATAATATTTTCAAACTCCCTCAGGCAGTTTAGGAGTTTGATAGGGCCTCCCTTGCCATCATAGGTTGATGGCTTCTTTGCCTCAATGGCCTTGGCCATGCTAATAGGTGTAGGCTCATTATTATTGTTCACCCCATTTTGAACCACTGCATGTACTACTTGGATTTATTGGATCTGTTGCTGAAATTGTTCACCAAGTTCTCAAAGTTGGGCTAGGAGTTGGTGGAGCCATTTATACTGAAATGTAAAAAACAACCAAATCAATACTCAGTTTATTCTATGCTACTCTATTATCCCATATCAGGAGTCTCTAATAAAAGTTCTCTAAAATGTTCCCATGTTCTCCTACTCAATAAACTTTGCTCTTGCTCATAACACATTTATGAATCATATAACTTGCTCTTGCTCGTTGCTTGTGCTCATAACATAAATACGCACTTTGCTTCTTTCTTTTTGCTTTACTATGAACAATCGCATATCGAAATACGCACTTTCAAAGCCCAATATAAGAACTTCAAAATACCAAATTACCAATTAAGTTAGCATCTCTTAACAAAAACAAAATTCGTGGAATTCAAAAAAAAAAATCTTTTATTGAAAGTTCCCACTTGCCACACATGGCATATTTAAAAATTCTAAATTGCAATCGTAATAGAAACTAAAGTAGAAATGACTACTTAAATTGAACACACTTCAAATTCCTCATGTTCATCACTTTGCTTAAGCTCCTCAAGGTATCCATCGGCTTCAATGAGCCGCACTATAAGTTCAAAACCAAAGTCCGTCCTTTATGTAACGTGGATTAGGTGCCCCAAACAACAAGACATCCTCAAATTTGTTTTGTATGTGTACCCAAGGAAGTGTGCGAGGAAGGTTTGTTAATGAGAGTTTTTTCAAACGAGCTTGATATTGATATTTGAGTAAAATCCCATAAAATTTTGTGGATCACACCCATCAAGGGCTTGACTAAATTAGTCCCATAATTCTCCAAAATAGTCAAGCACACATTTAATTCATAATAAACTAAGCGAACTGTGAGTGTGCAACCCATATACATTACACATAAAATGGAAGAGTTAGAGGTCACTTAAATTTAAGGTCAGAACATATTACTACTCCCTCCGGCCCACTTTTATCTTCCATTTTCCATTTACACAAGAATTATGGTAAAGTGGTTGAGATTGCATATGGTCCATTTTACCCACAGATTTCATCTTAAATTACAAGTTTTATAGCACATGGGCACAATTTTGGAGGGGGTTAAGGTTGAGGGGTATAATGGTAAACCAAATGGGGAGTAAGATAAAAGTGGAACGGAGGGAGTATGAAAGGTCTTGGCTACATTAAAAGAAATTTATTGCATTATAAAAACAAGAAATAAGGGAATCTTCCCTTACTATTGCATTATAATTCAAAAGAGAGAATTCAGTACCTCAGCACAACCATGAAGGGAGATTTCCCAAAGAAGGAGAAGCCATTAGAGACAGCGGATCGAGATGCCGGGTCCTTCCACAACCGTTTCACTCTCCAACCCAAGAAAGAAGTCAAGACACCACGTCCGGCTACTCCTACATGACTCAAGGTTGGAACATGGAAGTCATTAGGCATGTGTCTTTTGCATGTGCAACGAATTTAGTACGGCTCTTTAAATAGTTCAGAAAGCTTCAAACAGAATAATCAGAGAAAATATGATAAAGCCAACACAACTAGGTACTTGTCAGAGTTTGCCTAGCTGTACCATTTAAATTCCAGTAAACAACAGTTCACACTGAGCTTCCCCCAAAAAAAATACCATATATATATATATTGTAAATCAAAATATGAAACGGTACTTTAGTCATAGCAAGTAAAGAATGATTGTTATACCACTTAAAGGTTCTATCAATTACCATTATACCTTAGGCCTATTAAGGCATTTTGCTTGTTATAACCATAAGAAAAGAAAAGAAAAGAAGAAACTACCTACGGCCGAGGACGAAGATTGTAAGCTGGTTGACACATAGGTGGTGATGCTTTCGCGGAGTCATCAGATTCTTTTGCCCTGAGAAGCAAACCAAGGATAAGTCCTATCCTGTTGTTCGCGGGTGGAGTTCTAATCTCCACCAAATCAGCTTGTTGTTTTTGGATGTTTTGCTTGACATTTGTATCCAACAATTTAACGGCTTTCAGTTCCCGCCAATCGAACCGGACCGGAATCCGGGGCGGTGGTCGACCGCTGATGGTGCGTAGGACCAGTGGCTGACTGCCCATAACAAAGAATGGAAAATTGACTTGGTTTTACTTTAATTATTTTTTGAAATGTAGGAAGGTGATATTACGTTGTTGAGACTTGAGAGGGGCAAAAATGGGAAGGACAGAGAGAGGGAGGGCGGATGGGTTTTATTTTATGAGGAAAATTGGAAGTGGCAAAGACTGATATAAATGGACTTTGAATTGAGTATTCACGTGAAAAACGAGGAGCGCGGGCCAAACTAACAGTAAATAAGGCAAGATTGGTTGCAATGAGTTAGGGGCAATGAATCAAGAGGAATGATTACCTGAGGGAGATTTTAAGGGAGGAGAGATTACTGGAGGAAGCTTTCATGAGGTATGGTTGGCCGGAGAAGAATAACCTAGTGGAGGGAGGTTGGCCGGAGAAGATAACGGAGTAACTGGGAACGGGCTCTGCTTGGAAAGGAGAGAGAGTGTGGAACGGGTGAGATCTGGTTTGGAGGAAGGGTCAGGTTGATGAGAGAGAGCCGGGGGAAGGGGGGTTGGAGAATTTTCCGGGTGAAATTAGGAGGGTAATCATTACTGTCCTTGAAGGGGTATTAATTTAGGGGGTGTTTATTACTCCATTACCAAACTATTAGAAAGTCCCTTAATAATTATAGGGGTAATCATTACTGCCATATTACACCCAATACAGGCAAGGCCTAAGTATGTGTCGTCTCTGGATCAAGAGCACGAAAAGTACTTGATGGCCGAATTAAATAAGGAAGACGTATTGATTGGATTACACTCAAAATGGTAAGGAGACATTAACCAGTATCTGCTACGAAGGACAGGTTTAAAATCATACTCTCAAAATGGTTTTCAAAAACCTTAGGGGGTAAATGTACTCATTTACAGTATTACAGGACTGAAAGTAGAAATCCGAAACAAAATCAGAGGCCAGTACAGTGATTTCGAAAGAAGCCAATCTCGTGGTAATCTCCAGTGGGCACTCTCTTTTCTTACCTCTCAATAATCCTCACCAGCCACCGCATGCAGAATTTCTAGCCAAGACAGTACAGTGGGCACTCTTTCCTTACCTCTCACGGCTCTCAGCAAGTGTGAGATTACTGAGAAACACTAGTGTCACTGTGTCAGTGTCCAGATGTACCTGCACCAAAATACCAATTTTTATAGTCAGATCTAGAATACCAATTCCTGGTTAGGTGAGCATAAAAGAGACAAGCTCAAAAATTAGTCCATATACTCGTGTGACGGCAGAACTAGAATACACTTGGTCACAGCTAATACTGGTCAGCTTAGTAGCTGGATGAATCTGTGGTGTACTCAGTAGTGTCTAAAGAGCTACTAACAAATGACCGAGTGACAACCTCCACGAAAAATAAGCTTATGGATGGCTTCTCTGCAGCTGTGTCATACTCTTATATGCAAACATACGACTGTTTTTGGTTAAAACGACTAGGAGTTTACATATTAATCATGGAGGATGAAAGATATTCGCTGTTATAAGTTTATATTCAAACATATGACTGTTACATTACAGCTTTCCAATAAAGTTTTTACAAAAAAAAAAGGTAAATGAGAAGCAATGGTCAATTTCTAGTCACCAGAACACACATGCTACTCCTTTTCAAGAAAGAAACAAAGGACTCTCTCGTTGAGAATTGAGATATTGAAGCAAACATCAGTCACACGAGACATGAAGTATCCAGTTTCTTCTTATTATTCTGTAAGAGAGCTTTTTTATGCAGAGACGAATTAGGAGCAGAGCACTCAGTTACACAAAATGAGGCAAAAGATACTCCTTAAAGTCTTAAACACCAGTTTACCCAGATTTAAAGAGAAATTTTGAAAAGAAAAAACGAGATCTTAATATCCTAACTGTGAACGTGAACGTGTTTAAAAATACACAAACAGGCAACTCCAATAACTTTACCTACACAAGAGTTTTCAGGCGTACTACTTTCCATATAGTACACAAATTTCTATGACCACGCCAATCATATGACTATCTATTTGAACATGGATATTTTACATTTTGGGTACCTGAGGTATACCATAATGTACGTTTGGATACCCGAGATATTCAATATATTTTTTTGGGTATGAGGTTTAATTCTGTTACTAGTTTGGTTGTTTGACCGTTAGTCTTATGGTTTGACTGTTAAACCAAGGGTATATGTGTTATTTTAAAGAATAAAAAAAGAAAAACGTGCCACACACTGCCACTAGATCTAAGTCAAAGTCGTTATTCATTTTTCCTTTTATTATAATCATAAAAATTCCTCCAACCTATTATTACTTCCATCTAAGCCATCAAATCATCACCCTCGCTACAGATCGATAGCCTAGCTCATCATCAGCTAGCCTCCTTCAATAAAAAACATGAACTCACCCAGAAACCATGAAAAAACAAAGAAAAAAAAACTTATCATCATTGATTTGATTGTCCTTTGAATGAGCAAATGTTAAATGCAGTTAATTGTTCTTGTATATTAAGGGTGGGTTCAAGTGTTTTGGTTGATGATCAGTTGTGACGGACTGGCGTTTGGGTTGACTGCGATGTCGTTCGGGAGAGTCGATGCGGTTGCTTTCAAGAAGGTAAACTGTGGTGGGGTGGTGGGGTTGAGTGGGGTCAACTCGTGGTGGTAGCCTAGCGGCCTGGCGCTACTTGTTGTCGGCTGTTGGTGGTGTTATAGTAGTAGTTGACGGTGAATAATGTTGGTTATCCTATTTAAGTTTTATAAGCCTTTCGGACACCATTGTACAATTTAATTTTGATTGATCATCATCCTTCTCTCCACCTTATTTCCCACCTAGATTAGCATCCAATCATATTACCATTTAACAAATCGTTGCGTTAGAACTAAACAAAAACAAGCATATAAGAAAATAGAAATATTTTTTGTTTAGTGGAGAAGAACGACAATGTTAAGTGGTTTTGGTTGCATTGGTGGTATAGTTATGGCGATTGGTTCATCTGGGATAGTTGTAAGATTGGGGACTGCAAAGCCCAGATGGGATAGAAAACAAGGAGAGAGATGAAGTGTATATGTGATGTGCGGAAATAAAAGAGGCATTTTGGGCAAAAGATATTTCATATTGTATTAGGAGTAGGAGATGCTTGAAAAAAAAATATCTTCGGTTGGTGTAACCTTAGCAAAAAGGGTATAATGGACATTAAATCTAAAGTAAGGGAAATAGCACATGCCACATCAGCGTATTTAACGGTCAATCTGTGAGTTTGACGGTCAAACACCCAAACTAGTAACAGAATTAAACCTCAGGTACCCAAAAAAATATATTGAATATCACGGGTACCCAAACGTACAATATGGTATACCTCAGGTACCCAAAATGTAAAATATCCTTTGAACATTGCTAGTAAGCAAATCCAAAGAATCGGAACTCGGAAGTTAATTCAGAATCACAGGTCTCACAATCTGAAACATTTTGATTTAGTTCAGTTCATCCATTAAAAAGCCATCAATCGAAATTCCATCCCTCATTTATCACAAATTTTTAAACAAAAAGAACTACAACGGTCCATAAGACAAGTCAATATTGCTTTGCCATGGCCTCCACAATTTCAAACACAAACCTTCC
Source organism: Pharnaceum exiguum (assembly GCA_900322385.1). Classification (NCBI taxonomy): domain Eukaryota; kingdom Viridiplantae; phylum Streptophyta; class Magnoliopsida; order Caryophyllales; family Molluginaceae; genus Pharnaceum; species Pharnaceum exiguum. The sequence goes on from ONZK01003415.1 coordinate 13,031, forward strand.
AAAAAAAAAGTACCTGAAGCTAACAAACTAGCTACTCCAGTTCGCTCTTATCATTTCTCACATAATTAGAAGTTTAGAGCACCAAGAACAAATTGCAAGGTTTTCCCTGCTATCTATCAAAGTTCTAATCTACCCAAAAGCTCAAATCAATTCATTCTGTATCCCTTGCTAGACGAGAGTTGGACTCAAAATTTGATTCATGCTTAGACAAAAAAAATCAAACAAAATAAGCAAATTAGTAAAGAGGCAAGGTAGGATGAAAAACAAAAGAATATAGTCATATTGACTTGAAGATGTGAATGGACTGACAACCAAACCATTCAGGGCTACTCTGTTCACAAAGACAAGCATACAGATATCCCTTGAACATCACACTCAATTGCATGTACACATGGAGCACCTTATTCAAGGTTGTCACAATTCAAAAATATGAGCTGAAGATACATAACCAAGGTTACATGAAAGACTGTTGGCATCTAAACTCTATGAGTAGAAAAACACAAAACATCTAACAATGTTTAAACAATATAAAGAAAAGGTACATACCAATGTTCTGGGGAAAGTAGTTGATAGTAGACTCAGATAGTAGACTTCGGTTTCTCATTATCAATGATGTCAATTTTGAAAATTTATGCCATACTACATATAATTGTCGACAACACAAAAACCTGTAAAAGAAAACAAAGAGAAGAACATAAGAGACATAATAGACTCCGAATTTATCCCATAATTCAAATATTGAAAACTAATTCACAAAAACAGAAAAAAAGAACACTAAAAATAATACCAAATCAGCAGCGCTCGGTGTCTGGATTCTTTGCAAACCCTGTCTCTCTATCTAATGTTTGTTTGAATGAATTTTTATCATGTTGGACAAACAATAATGAACCCATATCTGTCTTAAGTTCTTCTGTGTAATGTAAATGCAAACATCTTACAAGCCGAAACTGATCTCTACTATGAAGCCCGTATCCACCTTGGTCAAGGAATCGCCGTAATGGTATTCCTTTTGGGATACATTCCCAAACTGCTTTCGAACCAACTGTTGTAGCCACTGCACTGTGAACACATATTCTCGCTGTGGAACCCTTTTTTAGATGCATTCTTAACCACAAAATTTCATAATACTCCCACCTACGGGTCTCCAATACCAATGACCTCGGTGATCAGCGATGATTTGCCATTTAGTAAGCATGCTTTCTTTATCCAAATCTTGAAATTTCTTCTCGTCAACCAACTCCATGGAGATCTTTCCATATCCGAGGGAATTCTTTAGTTCCCAAAATAGTTTTTCAAAACTAATGATGCCGTCTGCATCATATCTGTTTCATAAGCCTTACAAACACACGGTTTGCAGAGTCCTCACTTACATCCATATGGACAAGCTTGACATCCATGAAAATTCTTGAAATTCCATCAACAACCTCATTCCTTGGAATCAAAAGGTAATTTGTCAGTCTTTTTGCCTGTCAAAAAAATGCATCAAAATTTAAGGTTAAATTAGCAAAATAGAGAAATATACTTCATGCAAAAATCAAATGAATCACAAATATGTACAGTACACTAGTATTCTTTTTAAGAAAACTCTGCTTATTATGTGATCTGCAGTGCACTCTGTATTAAAAGAAAACTCTGTAGGTGCAAATTAAAAGAAGCATATAAAAAACTAAATTTACCGCATCACTAATAAAAAGGCATCTAAAACAGGACCACCTTTTGCTCAAGCTCACTAATTCTCAAAACTGCTGGCACATTATTGTTTATTGGAACAACTATCAACTTAAACAAACCGCATGAGAAGCCAACAGAGATCAATTAATCTTGTACTTATTCAAAATCTGACACAGTGAAACTAGAGAACAAAGTTTGAAGGGAGCACAAGGGAGTAGTGGAGTACTGTAACACCCCAATTCTCCATAAGGTCAAATACATGAAATGCAACAATGGAGATAAGGGAGTGACAGTGAATGCCGAAATGCTGACTGAGGTACGAAGGAGAGTCTGTGAGATGTAAAAACTTGAGAAGTGGGGAGTGAGAGTGAGTGGTGAGTGGTGAGTTTGTGAGATCTGAAAATTTGAGGAGTGAGAGTGAGGAGTGAAGGGTGAGAGTGAGTGATAAACCGAACGGGGTTTGGAGGCAGTAATAAGTAGTATCGAGGATTGAGGTTCCCTTAGGGCAACCTTATTGGTACAACTCAAAATGAACTCTTCACAATTTTCAATGCATAAAATAAACTCTTACAACTCATTTTTATTCTCAAGATTATTGGTACAACTCCAGTTAAAACTCATCTCAAGTTGTAAAAATTTAAAAATCACATGTTGTCACCAATTAGAAGAGTTCTACATCAATGTCATAATTGCAAGAGTTGTAAACTACTTGCAACTTTCACAAGATTATTGGTGCAATTTTACAACTCTCTTAGTACTACCAATAAGGTTGCCCTTAGGAATTGGTAATTTTCTCCCGCAAAAGGGTTTGTCTTTCTTTCTTTTTTAATATAAATGGGTATTCGGGTACCCGACTTTGATATTTTGTGACACGTGCGTGACCGGAAAATTTAATGGATATCTTAGGGATTGGGTACCCCAAAAAAAAATTACGGGTTAGGTACCCATTTTTTCTGGTCGAGTCATGAGTATTTCGGGTCGGGTAATGTGGTCGGGTTTATTTGCCCAGCCCTACTATAATGTCACAGCAGAGGATCCAAATTTAAAAAGTTAGGGGTTTATACTACTAGCATGTTCCCTATAGGTAATTTTAAGTAACTCGCTACCAATTCACATAGTCCACATTGTAAGATCTATCTGCAAGAAACTAAAAGTATAAGTGATTACGATAAACTCGCTCACAAATTTGCATAGTCCACATGATCTATGAGGACAAAACTAAAAGCAGTGCAAAGAGCAATTGAAAATATACACAAAATGTCAAGTCTAACAGTGTGACTTTGGTAACTGCAACGAGAAATGAGAAGATAATCAATCATAAGTCACGAAGTCTAGTTCAATGCAATCAACATCATTTAGAAGTACATTTTTTTCTTTCCTCCGTTTTCACATAATTCTCACTCTCTTTTTTGTCTTTTTCTAATTTTTTGTTTTTCATAGAGCTAAGTAATATTACATTGTCTCCAGGACTACATAAAATGGTTCATATTGAAAGCTAGTCTTTGTTTGTAAGTCTTATAGAACATTCAGCATGACTGTGCATAGTTTGTTACCAATTCCTAAGAAAAAAATTCAGACAGAACAGAATAAGGAAGCATACATGAATCCTCACAGCAAATTCTTGCAGACTACCAATGATAATATAATAGAGAAAAATCCATGATAGAACGAAAACAACATCCACCAATCAATTTCAGACAAAGAAACTAAAGTTACAAGCCATATAATAAAAAGGTAACTATCAAGCTGTAGAACCCCCATACGAAAACCAGAAGCAGCAATGCACACATCTGATGATTAAAGAAAGATTTTGCAAAGATACTTTATAATTTAAAGTCTGCTCCGCGGTAAAAATAAAATCTTCAAGAAAGAAAAAACAACAACAAAGTTATTAGAATAGAGGGAAATACCATGTATAATGTAACCTAGGATTCTAGGACAATGTGATGCTGAAAGAAATAAGAATAGGTGGCTAGCATTAAGGAAACAACAAATTTAGCAAATAAGAGAAGTTTGGATTCTAGTCTATATGCTATGTCAACTGCCAAAGGCAAGGCAACACCAATGCAACCTCCATACAAGCTACCACGGAAAGCCTCTGTGCTCTAAGATGGTTGTTTGGCTCTGGTATAAAAACAACAACTCTTTCATGTATGAACTTTGGAGTCTCCTATGAACCCTTACTCCTAAACTGCAAATTCCTATAGCATGTCTATATTCAAATTACATGTTAGACAAGTACACTGCTCTTTGGGTGATCCACATAGGCTATAGGGCCTTCAAAATTCCATCCCAATCTCCCATTACTTTAAACAGAACAAACTCTACTAATCAATTATCCACTACATGGATATATGAGACGCATAAAGTTATCCTTACCAGTGTTACTCCGACACATCACTAGCCTAGCGTGTCGCGTGTCAGACACGACACTCGTCCGATACGACTTAACACTTTGACACTTCATAATCAACAACAATCTTATTGTACAGATCCTGACACCGTGTCTGATTGTACAGATCCTTACTGCTCCAAGAAGTGATAATAGCGACTAATCGCAATTGCTTGACAAAAGACGTAGAATCGGCTTGAATTTAAATCATGAATTAAAACTAGGTTTACATTAATGACCATGATAATCCAAGCTTGGACAATTCTATTGCTGTAGATTTGATCAAGGTTACTAAAGACTCCTTTATGTTAAGAAAATAATATGAAACATGCACCGAAGTGAGCTCGGCTCACAGTTTGACAACAACATAAAAAAAGATGACAGCTAGTCACCATGGAAAGGCTTTGAAAGACATCACAATATAAATCTCATACGTTTTAGTTACAGTATCTCTTACTTCATCATTTTGAAATTGTTAGTTCAGTAAAATTGGTTTAATTATTACATGAGAATGTTCACCTCTTCGAAATAAATAGTTTTATTAAATTTAGAAATCAAATCTGTTTCCGAAAAAATAAAAGCACTTTGTTTAACCAAACCGACATTTAGGATTACCAGTTTCGGTTAACCCGGTGGTAAATACGCACTTTACTTATTCTTTTTGCTTTTCTCATAACTTTATAATTAATCAATCATATAATAAGGAAACAACAATCGCATATCCAAATACGCACTTTCAAAACTTCATCATTCAAATAATGCTTCAATATAAGAACTTCAAAATACCATTTAAGTAGCATCTCTTAACAAAACAAAAATTCATGGAATCCAAAAAAAAAAATCTTTTAATGAAAGTTGCCACGCAGGGTTTATTTAAAAATTCTAAATTGCAATCATAATAGAAACTAAAGTAGAAATGACTACTTAAAATGAACAAACTTAAAATTCCTCATCTTCATCACTTTGCTCAAGTTCCTCAAGGTATCCCTCGGCTTAGTTGATACACCACCGCACTATAAGTTAAAAACCAAAGTCCGTTCTTCATGTAACATGGATTAGGATCCCTAAACAACATGACATCCTCAAGTGTGTACCCAAGAAAGTGCGCGAGGAAGGTTTGTTAATAAGAGTTTTATCAACCAAGCTTGATATTGATATTTGACTTCCATATAATCCCATAAAACTTTGGGGATCACACCCATAAAGGGCTTGACCAAATTAGTCCCATAATTCTCCAAAATAGTCAAGGACACATTTAATTCATAATACACTAAGCTAACCGTGAGTGTGCAACCCATATACATTATACATAAAATGGAAGAGTTAAAGGTCACTTATATTTAAGGTCGGAACATATCTAATACTCCCTTCGTCCCACTTTTATCTTCCATTTTTCGTCACACAAGAATTAAGGTAAAGTAATTGAAATTGTATATGGTCCATTTTACTCTTAGATATCATGTTAAATTACAAGTTTTAGCACATCGGCACATTATTGGTTGGGTTAAGGTCGAGGGTATAATGGTAAACCAAATGGGGACCATATACAAATAGGAAAGTTGGAAGATAAAAGTGGAAAAGAGAGAGTATGAAAGTTCTTGGCCTACATTAAAAGAAATTATTGCATTATAAATAAAAACAAGAAATTCAAGGAGAGATAAAAGTGGGACATCTTCCTTTACTATTGCATTATAATTCAAAGAGAGAATTCAGTTCCAACCTCAGCACGACCATTAAGGCCATATTCAGCAGGAGAAGGGAGATTTTCCAAACATCACGGAATCTTTTCCACAAGTTTGGAGACTGTACCAAACTCTGAGACCACTGTATCAAAAGCTTCCTCACGAGGGGGCGGAAGAAGATTCACTTTGCCTTGAAGTTTTCTTTTTAAGGCGGACAAAGAAGGAGAAGCCCTGAGTACTGGTGGATCGAGATGCCGGTTCCTTCCAAAAGAAGATTTACTCTCCAACCCAAGCGAGAAGTCGAGCCACCAACTCCGGCTACTCCTACATGACTCAAGGTTGGAACATGGAAGTCATTAGGCATGTGTCTTTTGCATGTGCAACTAATTCAGTAAAGCTCTTTAAATAGTTCAGAAAGCTTCAAACAGAATAATCAGAGAAAATATGATAAAAATGTAACTACTTCTCATAGTTTGCCTAGCTGTACCATTTAAATTCAAGAAAACAACAGATCACACTGAGCTTTCCAAAAGACAAAAGAGAAAAAAAAAGTTCTTTAAAACCTCAAACAATCATAAAGAATACCATATATTGTAAATCAAAATATGAAATGGATACTTTAGTCACAGCACAAATATTTCCACTCCAAAAGTGAATAATAATGATTGGTATATGACGATTGATGAAATTGACCAAAACTAAACAACAAATATAATTTTACCTTAGCCCTTTAAGGCATTGTGCTGGTAACCGAAAAAAGAAAAGAAAGGATGAGTGTTTCTTCTTGTTCGCAGGTGGAGGTTCTAATCTCCACACGATCACCCTTTGGTTTTTGGATGTTTTGCTTGACATTTGTATCCAACAATTTAACGGCTTTTAGTTCCCGCCAATGGAGCCGGACCGCGATCCGGGGCGGTGGTCGACCGGCTGAGGATGTGTAGGACCAATGGCTGACTGCCCATTAGAAAGAATTGGAAATGGACCGGGTTTTACAAACTCGGTTTTCGTTTTATTTACGTTGTTGAGACTTGAGAGGAGCGAAATGGCAAGGGGAGGGTGGGTTGTATTTTATGAGGAAAATTGAAAGTGGCAAAGGAGGTGGTGAGTGGAGGCTGGAGACTGAGGGGCGATATAAGACTGATATAAATGGACTTTGAATAGAGTACTCACGTGAAAAACGAGGTGCGTCAGTGCGTGGGCATATGCTGTTATAGTGTGATCAAGCCTAACAGTGTTGCTTGCTCAGCCTTGTACACAACTACACACTCTTGTAAGTTGTATGCTGTGACTTGTTAGTACTAGTACTATAAAGTGAGTTGAGCTCAAATTCGATCAAAGTCGGTAAAAATTTAATTGATAATCAGTCAAATTCGGTCAATATCAGCTCAATTCAAGTCGTATAAATTACTACAAAGTGAGCTAAGCGCGAGCTAAAGTTATTTAAAGTCAATTTGATCCTTAGTCGGCTCAAGTCGCCTCGTGGCCAGCTCTAATTGTAACTAAGAGTAAATGGTAAATCCCCAAAAAAAAAAAAGAGTAAATGGTAAATCTTAATCTTTATCTTCTTTAAATTCTGAATATAACCTTTTCCTTTTTTACCTTAATATGAAGAAGAATTTAAAAAAAGGATTTATTTTAGGGGACCAACCAACTAAAATTTAGCATCAGTGATTGAATCAATGTAAGTTGTGTACATAAACGAAATTTGGGGCAAGCAACTTGGGAAACTAAATAAATTTTGGAGCCAACCATTCTTCATCGCTGTAAATTTTGGTATATTTGGCATGCTAACAAGACCCCCTCTAAGAAAGCAATATACTCTACCTTAAGCAAAAAAAAGAAGCACTACATAGAAGTATTGACATAGTGCCTCATGGCCGTATAAATTAAGGAAGACGTCTTGATTACATATTTACATTACACTCAAAATGGTAATGAGACATTAACCAGTATCTGCTACGAAGCATAGGATCCAAAAGCATACGCTCAAAATGGTTTTCAATAACCTTAGGGGGTAAATGAACTCATTTACAGTGTTACAGGACTGAAAGTAGATATCGGGAACCAAATCAGAGGCCAGCACAATGATTTCCAAAGAAGCCAATCTCGTGGTAATCTCCAGTGGGCACTCCTTACCTCTCCTAATCCTCACCAGCCACCGCATGCTGTACAATGTCACACTGGCCAAGTGCACGAAGAATGGCAGAATTTCTAACCAAGACAATACTGTGGAACTAATCCTGACTGCATCACTAACATTGTAATCAGAGAGCCGGTCAAGTAAGTGTGGAACTAGTGTCAGAGTATCCAGATGCACCTGCACCAAAATCCCAATTTTTATAGTTAGATCTAGAATACCAATTGCTGGTTAGGAGAGCATAATAGAGACAAGCAACACAGATTGTCCCATAAACTCATGTGACAGCAGAACAAGAATACAATTAGGCAGCTGACACTGGTTTAGCTTAGTAGCTGGATGAATCTGTGGTGTATTCTGTACAGTCTGTAGTGGCTGAGTTACTAACAAATGACCGACAAGTGACATCCTCCACGAAAAATAACTCAAGGCTGGCTGCTATGCAGCTGTGTTATACTCTTATATGCTAACATATGACTGTTATATTAAAGCATTCAAATGATTTTTTTTGAAAAAAAGCAAAGTAAAAGAGAAGGAATGGTCAATCACATGTCACCAGATGCTGATCCTTTTCCAGAAAGAAACAAAGGCCTCTCTCGTTGAGAATTGAGATATTGAACCAAACATCAGCCATCAGGCTACGAGACATGAAATATGCAGTATATTCTCATTATTCTGTTGGGGGGGGGGAGGGGGGAGGGGATACTTCCTTCCCTTCCGTCCATCTGAAAAGAGGGGGAAAATATAAAATAAAATGCAGAGATGAAATAGGTGCAGAGCACTCAGTTGTCCAAATTGAGGTGAAAGTCTAAAAGATACTCCTTCTACACCAGTTTACCCGGATCTAAAGAAAACTTCAAAAAAATGAGACCTTCCAAGCTTATATCCAAACTGTGAACGTGAACGCGTTTAAAATGCACACAGGCAGCTCCAATAACTTCTTTAACTCAGACTCAAGAGTCTTCAGGCCATATAGCACACAAATTTCTATGATCACGTCAATCATATGACTATCTATTTGAACATCACAAGTAAACAAATCTAAAGAGCCGAAACTCGGAAGTTACTTAAGAATCACATGTCACATAATCTGAACTACTTTGAGTTCGTTTTACCCATTAAAAAAGCCATCAGGTGAAATTTTGTCCCTCATTTATCACAAAAACAAAAAGAACTACAACAGTCCATAACTCAAGTCAACATTGCTTTGCCATGGCCTCCACAATTTCAAACACCACACTTTCACTTTTTTGTTTGTTTGATGATGCAAAAGCAACTAATCACGGACACTTGGCTAGCGAAGCACAGAGATGAAAGTAGTCCAACATTGAGCAAGACAAGAATGTTGCAAAAAATCGTGTTAACAGGAGTAAACAAGAATCTTTAGCCTGATAAACCTGTAGTGAATCGAGATACAGTACCAGATGAACAACTAGAAGACTGGCAAGTGAAAACCTTAAGAAAAAGTACCCGACGCTCACAAATCAGCTACTCCAGTTCACTCTTACATTCCTCACATAATTGGAGCACTAAGAATAAACTGCAAGGATTCCCCTGCTACCTATCAAAATTCTAATGTACCCAAAAGCTCAAATTAACTCATTGTATGTCTTGCTAGATCAAGAGTTGGACTCAAAAACTAATTCATGCTTCAAGATTCCAAACAAGATAATCAAATTAGTAAAGAGGCAAGGTAGGATGAAAAAAAAAGAAGAATATAGTCATATTGACTTAAAGATGTGAATGGACTGACAACCAAACCAGTCAGAGATACTCTATTCACAAAGACATATCTCTTGACACTCAATTGCATGTACACATGGAGCACCTTCTTCAGTGTATAAACAATAGAAATAAAAGGTACATACCAATGTTCTGGGCAAAGTAGTTGGTAGTAGACTCAGATAGTAGACTTCAGTTTCGATTATCAATGATGTCAATTTTGAATTTTATGCCATACTACATAAAATTGTCAACAACACAAAAACCTGTAAAAGAAACAAAGATTACATGAGACAAAATAGACTCCGAATTAAGCCTGTTTTTAGATGTTGGAGAAACAATAATGAATTGATATCTGTTTTAAGTTCTTTAGCTTTGGCTTCACAACGTGAGAAAATCATACAATAAAATGGTTTCTTTAATAATTGACATACTAACAAAGTTGATTTGTGTCTCAATATAAATACCTTCTTATGTTCCTTTCATTAAGCCTGCCAGTCTAGCAGTATCTTGCCCATTGCCGTGGTCGTCGCTTCACAAGTTTGCAATGAGCATCAATGCTGAAACTGATCTCTACAATGTAGCCCGTATCCACCTTCGTCAAGGAATCGTCGTTATGGTGTTCCTTTTGGGATACATTGCCAACTTGCGTTTTTTTTTTGCTTGATTGGAAATTTGCTTTCGACCTAACTGCTACACAAACACATACTCTCGTCGCTGTGGAATCCTTTTTTAGATGTATTCTTAACCACAAAATTTCATAATAAACCCACCTACGTCTCCGATACCAATGAGCTGGGTGATCAGCGATGATTTGCCATTTAATAAGCACACTTTCGTTATCCAAATCTTGACACTTCTTCTCGTCAGCCAACTCCATCACCAACAACTGGAGATCTTTCCATATCCGAGGCAATTCTTTAGTTTTCAAAATAGTATTGAAAACTATAGACACCACCTACATTATATCCGTTTCATAAGCCTTACAAACACTCGGTTTGTTGAAGTTCTCACTTACATCCATATGTACAAGCTTGACATCCATGAAAATCCTTGAATTTCACTCAACATCCTCACTCCTTGGAATCAAAAGGTAATCGTCAGTCTTTATAAGGTGTCCGTGAACTTGACCACTTAAGTGACAGTCACGGACTACCCTAAGTATCCCAGCTATCACTTAAGTGTAAACAAACATAAGTAGGCCCCAAAGCAATTCATCGAGGCACATTTGCCTCATCAAGCTTCATTTTCACTCGAAAAGTTTACACATTCCACTTTTCATGCTCTTCCGACTATCTCACCTGATATTTTCGCAACCATTAGTCAAATCCATCTCATATCTCTAGCAACATTCACTTCTTTTCCTTATTAATAATTTCGATCTGAAATAAACCCTTCATAATGCACAAAAAGGATAGGTACCTCCTTATTTGGAGGTCACATGACAGATCTCAGAAACTCCCAAGGCCTCCGGCAACACCCTCACCCTCAAGCTGCATAGATGATATACAAAGTAAATAATTGCAACTTCTATTATGACACCCTTTTTCATTTTTTTGCAACCCCTTTATGACATTATTTTAGCATCACTTACCAATGGGTCTAGAAATTGCGTGGCCCTTAGGAATTGTGACACCCAGCTAACAATCCTCTTCTCGCCCTCACACATTGCTGCATGCGATAGAAGGCATGCACTTCTAATGCCCTCAATGACGGTAGAATCATCCCCCATAGAAGGGTCGGCAAGGAAGAACATGAAAGATTTTATGCCTGTCAAAAAAAATGCATCGAAATTTAAGGTTATGATTAGCGATATAGAGAACTATACTTCACGTACAAATCAAATGAATCACAGATATGTACAGTACACTAGAATTCTTTTAAAGAAAACTCCGCTAATTATGTGAGATGCAATGCAATCTATATGCCAGATGCAAACTTAAAGAACCTTAATATGTATATATTGACACATTTCGAAACTGTTAGTTCAAAAAATGGTTTTTAACATGCATTACATGAGAATGTTCACCTCTTGGAAAATGCTCACAACTTAACATGTATATATTGAAACAAATTGTTTTATAGACTTCAGAAATCAAATCTGTTTCCAAACAATAAAAGCACTTTGTTAAACCAAACTGACATTTAGATTAAACAGTTTCGGTTAACCCGGTAGTAAACATCTATACCACTAGCAGTCACTAGAACTGTAGCACCCGTTAACTTATTTTCACAACTTTACCCACAGCACTAAGAATCAAACAATGAGATTAAGAAGACAAAATTGTAACAAAGTACACACCATTAACACCATTGGAAATTAACCGAAATCGTCAATGTGAGACTTCATTTGTTCGGAGCAGAAGAAGCGGTACCAATGGCCATGTTCCTACCATGTTCCAAGCCTCTGCGACAATAGAAAGTTAATTCAACAGAAACTACTTATAATGAACAGGCTGGGGAATAATGCAATTATGCCATGGAGGTTAGTGTTATTTAATTTTGTTATTAAGGGTATTATTGTCTTTTTGATAGTATTATTAATTTGTAATTATTCCTACAAAATGGCTAAATTGATCTTGCCCGCATACTTCTAGCTGAGCTCTGCAAAGCTTTCTGGCGCCCCGATCAATATAGACTATAGTATATAAACACTATAGTCCCTTTTCTCCCCGACAATGTGGGACAAATAAACAACACAATAAATGAATAAATACTAGAATACCAAAGGTCTTGTGGCCATTCCACATTAATAATCCAACAATGGCCATAACTGAGAATCTGAGATACCAATCACAACTAACCCCTTTTACTCTCTTTGCTCAATGCTCACCCTCCATCCCTCTGTCTCGTTCAACATTTGAACATCTCTAATTCTCTACCTCAGGCCCACACTTTCCCCTGTCTCTATTCTACTCCGTCCTCGTTATCTCTCTCCCTCCAAATCATTAAAAAGTCATAAACCCACCCAATTTCCCTTACTCTTTCGAAATGCATCGACGGATTAAGTCCATTAGACACTCCCACGCCACAGTTCCAGTGCTGGTGCAACGGTTTATCCACTACATCACCAGCGGGCAGCGGCCCATCACCACCACCACTACCATCACAAGGCCTGGTCCGGTTCCGTTGGGCCATTAAATTGTTGGATAAAAATATCAAGCAAAATATCCCAGAAGCTTCCTTGTTCAGATTGGGCCTCAGGTAACATCGCATAACCCGAATTTATTATTTGATTGGTGTTTGTTAGGTGATGAGTGCTGTAAAATTGTCGAGAAGCTTGGCGGTAACACACGGGGAAATTACTATTTGATTTTGTCTTTTCCAGTATTGGTTTTATGTGTTTTTAGAGAGAAGGATGAATGTATATCTGTGTATCAAACGAACTAAGCCAAGGGGTGCTTATATACAAAAAATAAGGGGGCCTTAGAATGAACCTGGACATGAAATTCGTAACCGACATAATTAATGAAATTAATGAAAGAAATTAAACTATTAATTTCTGTGAGTTACAGAATCCGAACGGTCAAGTCCAGCAACGACTAGCAGTATAGTAATCTGTCAAGGTCCAAAAACTTAACCAAGACACCAAGCACCCTATATGGGCTCAAAGTCGGGAAGACGGTTTATGTTCACCCAACAACATAGTGAACATAGTCTCCACACCCGACTCATTTGCTGAGTTGAGTTTTGAGTCCTCCAACACTGTACTCTCGAGTGCCTGCGAATACAGTGCTCGTGTGATCCTTCGGAAGCGATCCATCGTTAAGGATTGGTCACCACGGTCAGGTGGGAAATCGCTTTTAAGGCAGTGGCCTCCATACCACGACACGAGAAAAC